>JAZEWT010000023.1:4068834-4079794 GCA_036362905.1 Mordacia mordax | reverse complement strand
AGAACGCCCTTGGGACTTCAAGACGCTCAGATAGGCGAGGTCAAAGGCCTGTCCGATCGTTAGCGTTAACTTCTCTGCCTGTGTTGTCAAAACGTGAGCACGATCAGTATCGTTGTCCGTTATTTCGCCACGAGCCTTTGGCCCCATTGAGAAACGTGAAACCTGGCTAATTTGCTGAGTGCGCCCTGTGATTGTGACAACAATGATGATGGGACCCAGTTTGACGGAAACATTTTCGAGTCAGGAGAGCCATCGCATGGTGAACATTAATTTGGCTGTCAGATAAATATTTGATGTGTAGGTCAAGATGATGGAGGTGCAGACGTGCAATTTCTTGCTAACGCCCCTGTCGGTGGATGGGCCTCTGCTCGAGCAAGCTCTGGAAAATACCTCTCGAGGCTATTTTGCCTGCTCTTATAGGCTGACCCCCTCATGAATCATCACTTTATCGCGGTGGAGGAGTTTACGTGTACAGTGAACCGCGGAGTCCAGTGGTCCTGCTAGGGTCTCCCTTGTTGAACAGATCTTGGCAGAAGTTCCAGACAAATAATGACCTGAAGATCGTCCAACCAAACGAGGCTAGCGTCAGGAAGGGCATCCGGCTGTAAAAGTATGCTCCAATACTCCCACTATTGGGGGCAACCAGCCAACTCAGGTAACCTGCGTAGCGGCCGTTGACACTGGCAATGGCACACTGCACATGAGTGAGTATACGATTAGCTGTGCGTGATGGCTTCTCAAGCCGAAGTGGCGTGTTTATGAAGCCTGATTGGGCCAGCCCGTACATATTTTTCACCCTCCAGTGCAAAGCACATGTGCTTTGTCCATTGCGCATTCTTGCAAATGAAAGAACACACGTGTCGGTCAGCTTGATGGTGCGCACAGAAGGAAATTCGTTCAAGTGGGTCGTTGTATAGAATTTCCTGAAAAGACAAACACACAATAACCAGACACTCGCACCCACCGTAGTGTATACTCAGCACAGGTAACTTGAGAGATTGTAATATTACCGTACAGTTGTTTCATCTCATCTCATTGTCAGAACCACTTAGTCCTGTACAGTGTCACGGTGAGCCGGAGCGTATCCCGGTAGACACAGGGCGCAAGGCAGGCATACACCCACGATGGAACGCCAGTCCACAACCGAGCATTGATGGCAATTTAGTCTGCGAGCCAATTAACCTATGAGGCAGCATATTTTTTGGACTGTGGGAGGAAACCGGAGTGCCCGGCGAAAACCCACATGGACACGGGGAGAACATGCAAACTCCACACAGAAAGCAGTACCCGAGCCGAGATTCGAACCCGGGACCTTCTTGCTGTGAGGAGGCGACAGCGCTACCCACTGGGCCACCGCGCCGCCCCTGATTTGTTTATACAAGAGAGTGAAAATACGTGAATAGACTGAAATCAAATTACTTTGCTAGCTTAAAGCATCTCCGACCTGGCATGACCTTTCACCGCCCTGCATTGCAACAATTCGACAAGCACCTGCACCGCAAACTCTGTCTTTATAATATTATTATTTAGCAGACGTATTTATCCAGGGCGCCTTTTATCGCACGCACCAATGCATGTCAATTAAACAACAAATGAACGCAAACATACAATATACCGGTAGCCCAACAGATGTCAGATTTGTAGTTAGCGCTGGAAGAGGTGCGATTTGAGCATTTCCCGTAATGATGTGACTCTGTGGTTCTGATCTCTATTGGGATGTCATTCAGTCATGATGGGGGCCAGTGCAGTGAAGCAGCGAGCATTGGAAGCCAGAGATTTGGAAGTGTGTTGCGACCAACCGAGCAGTGGATGTCCGCTCAGACGCGTGTCCGTTCTTTTGCTGCCACGTCAATTGCTATGCATAACCATTGTCCATCGTGCTTTCCAGCCGTGACGCAGCCTGCGCAAGCGTCACTGGCTATTCTTAACAGAGTAATGTCGTGAATCTGCGTGCGTTCTGTAATCAGTGCATTCCTTCCTCGGTATTCTCAATCTAATAATAATGATAACGTGGTTATTATAATTATGTTTGGTTTAATATAGTGTCGTTAATGCAAATTGCATCTCACAATTGGTGACCAACCACAAACGAGCAGCCAACAATTATTTTCCAAGCTCTGCAGTCCCCCAATACATAAATATTTTCACCCAGACAGGGAGTATTTAACATGTCATTCCAAGCACGCATCTCTTTACGCCGCATAACGCATCGTATAGGATCAGTGTAAGTTATAACACAATGTAAATGTGTATTCTTGATACTTATCTCTATAAGGCAGAAGACATTTTTATATTTCCAACTAAAACCAATTACTCTGCGTAAAATGACCTTCGTAACTTTATGCACTATTTCTACGATGGGTTTTTTTTTTCTGCCCGCAAAAAAACTCCCCCACAATAATTTGCCACCACTGTGGAAGCGATGTTGTAGGTGAGGAAAATCTATTCATCGCGACATGATTGGTTTTCGGCGTGTGACGAAAATGTTCCGTCTCCCCTGTTTCACGGTCAATTGATCACTGACGAAGCGTCGCCATCTCTGGTAAAGATGGCTCACTGTGTGTTGTGCCATGCCTTCGTTTTGCAATCCACGAGTCGCACTTCCGCCGCCGAGATCTGCATCAGCACCTTCCGTAACTTCTGACCCTCAGACTTTTTGATTTCATTTGCGAACTGAGTGGAGAAGCAGTCAGACACACGCGAGTACACGCATGGCATCAGGAATATAAGTCTGCATGACGAGAATTTTTAAACAAGCAACAGCCGCCGTGTTAAGCGGAGCTGGCATTTTCGAAGCAATCGTTATGTTTAATAACTACTAATGTAATGTACAGAACATTGTCAATACACTGCTGGATAAAGCCCCCCCCCCTCACTGTGTGGATTATGGCAGTTGTTTGACCATGCTTGGGAGTTGCTAAAGATAGGTAACTGGGGCCTGCAGTGCATTGCCCACCCGTATATTTATATTGACACTTGTAGAAATGCTGAGGGCCGCTTCAGGGTACCTTCAGTTTCCTTACTGCATCCTGAACGACTGGCAGGCCTTTGGGCTGTTCCACTTGATAACAGCCAAGCAACTGGGAAGAACATTTTAAGGGAGGCATATAAGTTGGACACGTGTCAATATGCCGTTTGATACTGGGTTGTAAATATGCTGATGGGTCAGCGAACATGTGAGAGTACAATGGGTTTTTGTAAAATGAGGTTGTGGTGTTGATTTTCGTTTCCCAAACCTATCAAATTGTGTAAACACATGAAGCTATGAACAACAGCCTCATTGAAACTGCTGCTGGATCACATAGTTTCGTTGTGGTCTTCTATAAAAAAAATTATGTTTATGTACGTATGGGTGTCGGAATACAAATGTCCTTTATTTATCAAGGAAAGCCTCCCTGCGCCTTAAGACATAAGTGTCCTGATGTTTGTCCAAATCGGCACGAGAATGTTTGCATTGTGGGTGAAAAATAGAGTTTACAAGTGGAAGAAAGATGCATAGGAGGGATTAACATTCAATATTCCACGTAAGTGAATTCAATGCACTTGCTGTTAAAATGTTCTGGACACCTCACAGCCCAGCTTTGCAAAAGCTGGTATTCCCAAACAATCACTCATTTAAAGTTGTTAACAACCCAACACTGCTTATTTTCCAAGATATGGCAATGCGAAATATACATTAACCGTGCAATAATAATAACAATTGCGCCTTTCACCCGAGGGTCACAAAGCGCTGCACAGAGCTGCGGAGAGAACGGCACGTCAACAACAACAACAACATAAGAACGGAAAATCAGCAACAATACCATGACATCAATACAACAATAACGTTATATATTATTGGTTTTGTCTACTCAATTGGCATTACACACTGCAATATAGCCCTCCTTCAGCAAGAAATTGGCAAACAGCCCTTTTGAAAAAATTCTTTAAGCTCATTGAAGAGCTTTCATGAGTACAAAAAGTTTAGCAATACAAAGTATAGAGGGCGGCATGGTGGCGCAGTGGGTAGCGCTGTCGCCTCACAGCAAGAAGGTCCTGGGTTCGAATCTCAGCTTGGGTGCCGTTCTGTGCGGAGTTTGCGAGTTCTCTCCCCGTGTCCGCGTGGGTTTTCGCCGGGCACTCCGGTTTCCTCCCACAGTCCAAAGAACATGCTGCTGCATAGGTTAATTGGCTTGCAGACTAAATTGTCCGCAGTGCCCGGGATGGACTGGCGTCCCATCGTGGGTATATCCCTGACTTGCGCCCTGTGTCTGCCGGGATAGGCTTCGGCTCACCGCGACCCTGTACAAGACCAAGCAGTTTCTGACAATGAGATGAGATGAGAAAATGTAGAGTCCACTGCACCAAATTCGTTGCATCATTTGCACCTTTGGTAATAAGTTGGGGTGAAGTGACATATTTTATTTATTATTTTTGTGTTTAGATAAAAAAATATTCTTGACATTAATTCACCAAAATTTATGTTTCACTCAAAAGTCCAATTTTTAGCTACCTTGACTTTGTATGAAACAAATCCATCAATGAGCAGCTCAGGGCTGTGGATCCATGGTTTATCTGCAACACAAAGTGGCAAACATTAACACAAAACCCTTAACCAGGCATACAAACTCGATTTCTAAGGACAGCTCCACAATACTTTGCGTGTGTGGGATGTCACGGCTGGTACTCCATAGAAATCTGAAATTGTTACGAATTGACTGCCGTTAAGAGTCCAGACTTGCCAAACAATTCCCATCTTCCAACTCTCCACCTCTTTCAAGATTATGTGCCGCATGATGCTTGACAATGTGTTCCGATGTTTTGCTCAAATCGCTCGGAGCTTTTTCACAACTTGAATTCAGGATCTGAAGAGGCTCCCAACACGTGGAGTGAAATGTTGGATATCGTGCCCAACGGCAAATGCTAAAACATGAAAATGCTTCAGAAGGCAGCTTTAAATATTAGTTTCATTTTACTGTGGTGCTTACTTGCACTGCAAACAAACATGCAGAATTTAAACGATATGCTCTTTTAAAATTCTGACAATTACATTTAATTATTGTTCATGACATTGACGTGATTTTCTTTTCAAAGCATGAAATAGACATGATCTTTGGGTAGTTATTTGCTTGTGCATTAGCCTGTAAATAAAGTGAAATTGCCCATTTATCCAAAATGATGTTTCTGTAATTTTACTTGAAAATGTCCTAAAAATAAGATTTTTTTCTGCTGTGAATATTGGACAAATGATGGCAATATTTATAAGCAAATTTAATAAGTTAACAGACTTTGATGAACAAAAACTGCCCTGATGCAATTTTTCACATTAGCCACTTCTCAAATTAAAGAAGTAAGGTCAATTGTAATCACGTAATTAAGTAGCCGTTTAAATGCTAAGCATAAAAGCCACAGTATGCATCACACAAATCATATTTTACTGATGTATGTTTTCGTGGCTTCACGTGTGGAATATGTTCATACATCGAGGCATCGTGAGGCTTAAGATGCCTTCAACGTGGGAGGCGAAACTTCACTCAAGAGATAGGTGGAACGCTCGACACGGCTTACCTGAAAGAGCGGCTCTTTAGAGCAGTCCTTAACTAACATTGATTCTTTAGCTCCACTACGACAGCGAGAGGAAAATGCTTAATTATCAGGAGCACATTTTTTACCTTTACATTTTCTCGTAAATGGAAAATCTCTCACGTGATGTGCCAATGGCAGCACGAGTGTTAAAGTGCTCACAGTTCCCTCCCCCACCGTCAGTCAGTTATTCTTGTTATCCAGTTTATTACCTAAACACGATCTCACAAATCACCACCCTTAATCCTTCAACACTCGATCCATCACCGACGCTTGGGAAATTAAAAGCAAGTCACAGTTTGATTGTGTGGGCGGCACGGTGGCCCAGTGGTTTGCGCTGTCGCCTCACAGCAAGAAGGTCCCGGGTTCGAATCTCTCGGCTCGGGTGCCTTTCTGTGTGGAGTTTGCATGCTCTCCCCGTGTCCGCGTGGGTTTTCGCCGGGCACTCCGGTTTCCTCCCACAGTCCAAAAGCATGCTGCTGCATAGGTTAATTGGCTCGCAGGCCAAATTGCCCCGCAGTGCCCGGCGATGGACTGGCGTCCCATCGTCGGTATATCCTTGCCTTGCGCCCTGTGTCTGCCGGGATAGGCTCCGGCTCACCGTGACCCTGTATAGGACTAAGCGGTTTCAGACAATCAGATGAGATGAGACAGTTTGATAGTGGCCATACAACCCAAACGAGGAAGCACGCAGTGAACCGCTGTCAATCGTTCTCCGTGGATGACGCGCAAACTCGTGAAGGAGCGACAAATCTCTGCTGAAGCCCGATTGTGGCCAGCAGACCTCGACATTGGCATTAAGCTCCTGAGCATGTTGTCACATGCGAGAATGGAACAGGTTCATCAGCCACGATCAATCCACTGCTGGATGAGGACCTTCCTGAAAAATCCCCATCGCGCGCATGATGCTGTCACGCACGTGTCCATGCTGATTCCATCCGCATCTCCGCAGTGGACAATGCGTACATCGGCCACCGCTGGTTATTCTGTCATCCCTTACGGAGATATGTCCTGTCCAAGCCAAGTGACATTTCGGTTAATTTTGAATTGTGTGTTTAATCTCTCTTTGCTCTGTACTCAATGCGCTCCTCTTTGTTTCTCTTATAATGCAGCATCCATAGAAGTGCACCCGCACTTTGAGGCTACACACCTCGGACTGAATGAGACGCGAAGTCATTGGCTGCAGCATCTGCATTCTCAGTTGCTTCACGAGCCTGTTAGCGTTGTGCCGATGCGTGTTTGTCATGGCTCGATGCACGAGAATTGATTTTCAAAAGCTGTTCTCTCGAGATGGCCGTGTTGAGCGCCGGCCCTCCTTCACGACGTTTTGCCTCCTATATCGGAGGCATCCTCAGGCGTTCTGAGACTGTGAGGCCGTTGGCATTGGAAAATATTTATCCGGGTAGTGTTGTGTATCAGAGGTGAGAGCACCGAGCTGGAAATGCTGAGAGCCCGGGTTTGCATCCAGGCTGTGATAAATCTTGGCTGTCAAGATTAGTGACGTTAATGATATCGGCTTGGGCACCAATGACAGGACAAAACACTTTTCAAAATAAGTCTGACTGCACTTAACATGATTGTACATTCCATCTCTGGGAATTGAAAAATATTTTCTTTTACTTTCATGTCATAAACATTGATCTCAGTTGCAGAGTCATAGGGAAGGTTCTGTTCTGTGCTGTGTGGAAGAGAGGTCACTTGAAGGACATCAGGGGCAGTTGTTTGAAATCCGCTGTCCTGGGAAATGCTCGAACACGAAGGGTTGCACTTGTTTACGAGATTTTCAAAACGCATTTTGTATTCCGTATCGTGCCATGAATAGTGCAATCGGGATAAGATATGGGAAACAAATTTAAATATTATGAATGGGGAGGAGCAAGGATTCTTCTTCTCATCACCAACTGTTGTTCCTTGTTGCTTGCACAGTGTTAATGGGAAGGGCGCAGATTTTGACAATGTCTGCAGGGTGATAGCCTTATATGTCAAGAGCAAATGCCTCCCGCTTCCTCTTCCATCCTGCCTGACATTTAAAGCAATGCCCTTGAGACACCCTTGGAATAAACATGACATGCATTATTATCAAAAAGAAGGGGGAAAGCCAAAAATTGAATAACTAAAATGAGATTGTGCTGTTTCATTTTGGACTTCCCAGCAAAGCTATTTCTCTACATTCGATAGTGCCTCGTGGAATGTTCGTGAGTTTTAGCATTAATACTATTTCTGTGTTTTGGGATAAGCATTTAAATACAAATGGCATTAATGCATTCCACTGGGATGCTTTTAGAGGATTTGACAACGGCATCGAATCTCTACTCATCTCTGTATACTCATCATATCTCGACTCATTATCTCTCTACTCATCATCTCTCGACTGATCAACATCAGGTTCTCATAAAATTATTTCACGTGGCGTAATCAGCGAGGCCCTTTTATTGTGGTTGACCTAACGTACTGTGCACCGTCGCTGTACAGTTACAGTTCCCACCCTAAATAGAATATAACACTTTACACAGAACAAAGATTGTAGTAATGAAGGTTTCCACAGCTCGATGCATGATGATTGCTTCCAAACGCTGCTCTTTCGGGATAGCCGCGTCGATCGCTCCTTCTCTCTCCTTCGCGACGCTTCGCCTCCTACGTTGGAAGCCTCAGCAGGCAATCTCACAGGGAGGCGGAACGTCGCGAAGGAGAGAGAAGGAGCGATCGACGCGGCTTTCCCAAAAGAAGAGCTTCTGGCAGCAATCGTCAGACCTAGGATTTTATTCGAAATGTAATGAATGTGGACCTGCTTTCTATTTTGATGTTTGCTCTTAAGGTGCGTAACGCTGCATTTTGATTTGTTGTTATATTTCATGTATACAATGCCGAACAGTATAATTTCATTATTTAATTCTAGAAACTGTTTACTGTTATAATTTATTGTGACTTGGGTCCCCGGTGAAAAATAGACTTCTGGACAGGGTGATGTATTGCTGTGTGAGAGATCCCATTGTGCGGCATCTAATGGATTTTCACGGAGGGCACAGGTGGAATGCATTCGAGGAATATATGAGAATTGCTCTTCAGAGATGTTCTTTCGGAATAGCTGTGTTGAGCGTTCCTCTATTAAGTGCTTGTCAAACTCAAGAGTGATATGGAGCTACTCTGAGTAAAAGACAATGAAATTTAACACTCGCCACATTAATCTTTAACACTGCCTTACTACAGAAACATTAAAACGAATAATCTGGACAATGACCCTTTACAGAAGACGGAAAGGTACATTGATTGACGTTAGCGTTATCTCAACTCACTGTGCATGCTGTAGCTCATTATGGGTAAATGTGTAAGTGTATAAAAGCCGAACGTGTTTCTTCATCTCCACAAACTAATAATGTTTTAGGCATTCAGATTGTTATTGGATTTTCAGCTCAATATTATCCAAGCAGTATTTGTTTAAACAAGACAAAAAATAGCATTTGAATGAATGTCACAGTTTATGCTACAGTAATCATTTGAACAATTCAACCGTTTGGAATTTGCAACAACGTCTCCGCATTTTGTTGTTGGTGAGTGAAAGGAAAGTAAATTGGAGAATTGATTTGACGTGGCATTATTCGTGTTTTGCTTCATGCGCAGAGTAATACAATAACACAATATAATTATACAGATACCATTCAGTACGGCACCTTTATTCTCTTGGTAAATGTGACTCATATTGAATTAGAGGCATCCTTCTTCACTTTCGTCCGCTTTGAAATTGCACCTGCGGAACAAAAGCCTGTTATTTTACTATTACGTCCAGCAAAGGGGAGTTGGGGGCACCACACGTTCTTTTTAAAGTGGGTAATTTCATAAAAGGACCGCATGTCAATCAGCCGAACGCGCACACACGCGCGCCTCATCAAACCTACACATTCTTTTGATGATAATCTGTGGCAAGATGTTAACATCCTAAAAAAAAGAGCCTGTTTATGCACAACGAGCATGTCCACGGCTGTGTGCGATCTCTGCGTGAGATTTTTCTTGCCGAAATAAGACAGGCGGAAATGCAGCAGAAGGGCCACTTAATGTGTCAAGGCAAGTGGACTTTAAAAAAATAAACATGTCCACGGTAGGTGGACTGCAAAAAAGCAGGGGGATTCGATGGGAGCTAATTTGCCGAATGACTAATTGCGTCCCATTATGTAATGTGTGTTAATTTTATTTAACCCTAAGTTCAGTAGATACATTTTTTAAAGAAGCAAACATAACCAGACTTTGTACTGATGTAGTTTTTCACGGCCCAATGCACGATGATTGCTTCCAAAAGCTCTCTGAGCAATAATGAGGTGAGGTTTGAGTGAAGGGCGGCGCGGTGGCGCAGTGGTTAGCGCTGACGCCTCACAGCAAGAAGGTCCCGGGTTCGAGTCTCTCGGCTCCGGTGCCTTTCTGTGTGGAGTTTGCATGCTCTCCCCGTGTCCGCGTGGGTTTTCGCCGGGTACTCCGGTTTCTTCCCACAGTCCAAAAGCATGCTCCTGGATAGGTTGATTGGCTCGCAGACTAAAATTGTCCCGCAATGCCCGGCGATGGACCGGCGTCCCGTCGTCGGGTGTATTCCTGCCTTACGCCCTATGTTTCCGGGATAGGCTCCGGCTTCACCGTGACCCTATATAGGATTAAGCGGTTTCAGATAATGAGATGAGATGAGGTTTGAGTGATCATGGGGACCCAGGCGAAATTGACCGATAACCCCCCCCTCCACTTCCCACTGCTTAAAAATCACTGAATCCTCAATGAAAGTTGAAATAACGTACTTCAACTTTAATTTAAGGGCGACACGGTGGCGCAGTGAGTAGCTATGTCCCCTCACAGCAAGCAACGCCTGAGTTCGATTCCCGGTTCGGGTGCCTTATCGTGTGGAGTTTGCGTGTTCTCCTATGTCCGCGTGGGTCTTTTCTGGGTACTGCGGTTTCCTCCCACCGTCCAAATGACACGCTGGTGCTGAGGTTAATTGGCCTGCTGAGTAAATTGCCCCCAGTGCTCTGCGATGTACTGGCGCAACATCCTGGGTATAGCCCCGCCTTGCGCCCGATGTTTTTATTTGTGATAGGATTTGGGCCCCCCGCGACCCTCTACAGATTTAAGCTCGTATTAATCATGATGGGCGATAAACTTTAATTTACAATTCAATCTTTATTTTTAACAGATCATCCAAGCAGTACACCAACAATATTGTATGCATAATTAATAAAGAGCCCGGCGATGGACTGGCGTCCCATCGTCGGTATATCCTTGCTTTGTGCCCTGTGTCTGCCGGGATAGGCTCCGGCTTCACCGTGACCCTGGATAGGACTAAGCGGTTTCAGACAATGAGATGAGATGGGTAATTAATAAAGAGTGACACCATTGTGCAATCGGCCAGGCATCCGGCCCTCTT
>JAZEWT010000023.1:3912792-3964820 GCA_036362905.1 Mordacia mordax | reverse complement strand
TCCAGGCAGTGATAGAACAGCAGATAGAGGATTCTCTGCACTGTATTTTAGAGTGCTCATCACGGAACAGAAAGTTAATAAAGTGTATCACGTTCCAAGAAAATCGTGTGGTGTCTGTCATTGCGTACGCGGGAGCGTTCAGAGAGAGTGGCGGCCGCCGAGAGGTGAGGTGGCCGGGAGTGTGCATGGCGAAACAGTGGTGTGTGAGCGTGCGGGCTATCCCGTGTGCGGCTCATTAGCAGAGCGATTTACGTTGTGTGTGTGTGGGGGGGCGGCGCGGTGGCCCAGTGGTTTGCGCTGACGCCTCACAGCAAGAAGGTCCCGGGTTCGAATCTCTCGGCTCGGGTGCCTTTCTGTGTGGAGTTTGCATGCTCTCCCCGTGTCCGCGTGGGTTTTCGCCGGGTACTCCGGTTTCCTCCCACAGTCCAAAAGCATGCTCCTGGATAGGTTGATTGGCTCGCAGACTAAAATTGTCCCGCAATGCCCGGCGATGGACTGGCGTCCCGTCGTCGGGTGTATTCCTGCCTTACGCCCTGTGTTTCCGGGATAGGCTCCGGCTCACCGTGACCCTACATAGGATTAAGCGGTTTCAGATACTGAGATGAGATGAGAGTTAGAAACGCTGAGCAATGCAAATGACACCAGAAATCTATCACCGGGAGACTTAAAGAGAGGAGTTCTTGGGATAAGAACTATTTCAGCAGGCTGCATCGGTGGCAGCAAATGTAATAAGTAAACCAAGTAAGTGCTGAGAACTCCCAGAATCTCACGGAACCGCAGATTCTTGAAAACAATTGAGGAACGACAATCTTATCAGCTCGAAATCATTCATGTCCTATTTTTTTTCCTTACAAAAGAGTTCAGAATTCCAATAACATGTCTGAACGTTATTGCAATTATAATAGATCTGTGACCTAATTTCTAACAACTGTGATATAATCAAGGAACTTGTCGAATATATTATGTCTAGAGTAAGGGGATGCATCCAAAATAATGTTTAGTTGAGGTCCTCTCATTGGCTGGCACCATTTGTGATTGGTAACCATATTTTATAGATTATAAGACGCTATTTTCGCCCCTGTATCATAAGATGCAAAAGTTCTGGGTGTGCCTTATAATCGGGTTGGTGTGTGTATGTGAAGAGACGTGTACGGGTGTATTAACACTGCACACAGGCTTGGGGTGTGTGCTACTTTCCGGAGTATGGAATATTCAGGACAATATGGTATATAATGCTCAGTGTATTTCCAAAGGAAGGCACCATGTGCCATTGTGAAATGCATGTATTTCCATTCCTAAATTAAATAGACGTACATCTTTTTTCTGCATGCATACATTCAAAATGCAAATATCAATCACTTATATGCTCATATTAGAGTTCAATAAATCATTTTCTCTCTCACGTAATCCTGTATGCATCTCAGCCTGCATATCTTTTATTTAAACTGGGTGATGTTCATTTTTTTCTTACATGTAAAAGACCCCTGCGGCAGCTTTATTCAAAATGGGAAAAAAATTGCAATTCTGTTGGGGATAGAGTAAAAGTAAAATGTCTGATTTTGGCTTAGGATACTAAAACAGAGTTTCATTGGGTTTTTTTTTTACATTTTCAGCCAATTAGTGTCTCAATCATCAGCCTTATGGCTGGTGAACGGCTGTGGTAATATCAAAGGCACGAGTTGGGGCCCACAGGCAGCCTGACTTGGAATGATGGACTTATTTATTAGCGAGCACGGTGGGATAACCACTCAGTTATTCTACAGTCAAATATATATTTTTATTAACACGAGAGATTTGAGAATTATACAACTAACCCTAACCCTATGTGTGGATATGTGACCATACATGCGATGGCCAAACATGCCAATACTTAAATTCTGAAACTTGACTGAAATACTGAATGATTGCTTCGAAAAGCTGTTCTCTCGGGACAACCGCGTCGATGGCTCTCTCCCTGTAAGGTCTTTATTGAGAACCCCTACCTTCCGGCTGAACCCCGTCAGACCCCATCTAGTCACATGTTGAAGGCTCTCAGGCCCTCACCGAGGGTCTCCCATCATTCGGCAGACCTCCGTCAAAAAGTCAAAGAGGGTCGTTTTTCCAGGCAGGCCCATGACAGATCCTCACCGAGGCCCTGCCGGAGGCCACATGGCCCATGCGGGTGGCGCTTCCGTGTACTCGCACGCTCACCGCGTGCGTCCTCCCTTTTCTTCCACGCCGCCCTCATCTCCCTGGTACGCCGCGACAGCGCCGAGGCTTCTCCAACATCCTCCTTTGCCTGGGGATATGAAGGGCATTCTCGAAGGCACAAGCTCACTCGACCGATTCTGCAAAGCTGTACCGCGGTCGCCCTGCCTCCTCTGCCCTCCACTCTGTTGCCCACAAGTAGCTACGAATCCAGCGGACCGTGATTAACTCTATCGCCGCCGCATCCGCGTCAGGGTATGCAGTCTTGGCAAGGCGTCGCACGTCATCCACACAGTAACGAAGTGCCTCGTCTGGGCGCCGGCGTCACAGTTATTGCGTTACTTGAGCAGTCGCTTCGTCTTTTCAGCCCACGACACACTGACACTGAGTGGCGTGTGAGTTCTCCCCAATTTGTTTGTACCCCTACAGGGCCGCCCCTCTGCCCTTTACATGCGGCGCTAATTTATTATCTGCCCGTGGGTTGGACCTGCTGCACCAATAACTCCCACAACGCGCCGTCGTTATCCGCAAGTGACGACGAGATTGCCGCATCGGCTGCGGGAGTCTCTCTCTCTCTCCCTGTCCCCGTCGTCTCGCTGCCCGTCCAGTGCCCTGGGATCGGATGCCGCTGCCTGCCTGAAGCACACTCCCGGCCACCTCCCCTCGCGACGGTGGTCACGCACTCAGGACGCACACGTGCACACGGTGAGAGACACCACACGGTTTGCTCGGGACTTAATATGTTTAATCGCTTACAGTCCCATGGCTCGTTCTTCGTCCTTGATGGAAGAGCGGTTGACACGCAACAACATCCACATCATTGGAAAACGTGCGGTTGTGAAGCCCCTACACCTTGTATAGAAGAGTGGCATAGTGGCTGTGCGGTCGGTAGCACTGCCGCCTCACACAAAGAAGCACCTGGGTTCGATTACCGGGACGGGTGCCACTTTTCTGTGTGGAGTTTGCATGTTCTCTCCCCGTGTTGGCGTGGATTTTCACCAGCTTCTCGAGTTGCATCCCACAGTCCAAAGGCATGCTGCCGAGCTTAATTGTCCTAAGTTGTTTTTTAACAAGAGCGACGTAGCTCAACGGTAATTTCCACCTTGAATACAAACCGACCGGCTGTCTATAGAAGGGACAGTTTCTTGATTGAGAGAGATGGCCTTATGAGAGGTTGCCATCATGTACTGGTTCGCTCACCCAACATGGGACCCAAATATCGTCTCTGTTTTATCCCATCTCCCGGCGGGGCAGTCAAACCAACTGGCATGTTTGTCAAATCCTCCCGCTTCTGTCCACCTAATGGTGTCCTGTATACACCGGTAGATCGCACGCAATAGACAGGGCTCACGCGGTGGGGTAAAGTGTGAGTATAGCCACGTATTCTAAGACGTCTGGGCAACGTGGAAGAGTAGGACAACTTCCGTGTAGAAGGGCCCTCTGGAGCTTCCTGCAGCGGAGCAGCTTCCGCCAGCAGTGGCGATAGAAAGCTGTTCCAGGGCTGTACCTTTACCTTTCGAAGACGCTTAGACCGTGAGCTGCATAAACGAGAAGCTAAGAGTGGCTGTAAAAGATGGGTCATTTCTGTGAAGGTTTTATTTTCTTGGTAAGTACATAAATGTCTTCATGCAGTCGACTTGCCTTTCAAGATACTCCAACCATGAGGCAAGCAGTGTTCAAAGTGAGCGCGTATGCACACAGATTTAACAATGACATATTGATAGATGGCCAAATGAAAAGTTGGAGGACCGCTTAGTGCGGGAGGGATTTAATGGAATATCAGATAAACTCCACCAATAACCCAGTAGTCACTGTGCTAACACAGCTTAAGTAGAATTAAACATTTATAGTGCTTTTTATGGTGCATTTCAAATAATGTTTTACGTTGTGAGCTAATAATATAAGCGGCACTATCTCATGGTGATATATGTATGAACAGGAAAGCATCCACGAACAACCATACATCACTGGAGGGAGTGGGTGGCCAGTACCGCGCCTGCCGTATTTGTCTCCCTAGTGGTAATGTTCCACACTGCACTGGGTGCTTCTTTGAGGCTGAGTCGACCTAGGGAAGGCCCAGGATCGGTTCAGAAAATCGTCACTGGTGTTGGCCGTGAGCGGGAATCGAACTCGGGTCGGCAGGTTTGTAGCCCAGCGCGCTAACTGCTGAGCTACCGCTCCTCATCACAGCGTGCAGACACACACACACAGGGATGTTTGGTTATAGCTCACAACGTGCAATGTTATTGGGTGCTGATCGAAAACCTCGATTCGTGAACTTTCTTGCAAAGGAGTCTTCAGAATCAGCGTGGATTTCCTGGGCAATCAAAAATTACATTAAAACAATACTGTATGATAAACAAAAAAAATAATTTCTGGCTGGAGAGAGGGAGGCAGAAACAGAAGCTGCTCACTTCGTAAGGACACGCGCGCTGTTAGTAATTCATGGCTTTTACGGTAGCCTGTGGCCGCCTAGCCTAGACCTGCGCGGACTCCGAGAACAGCTCCGAGCCGAGAGAACAGCCTACAGCTGATTGGCGAAATCCCTCTAACGCGACCAGCCTGTAGGAACATTCGAAAAATATAGAATGACACCCTGTCTTCCGCACTATATATGGATAAAAATAAAAATGATTATAGATGCCCAACCAAAATGCTTGTGATGAATAATACATAAGACTAAACCCACTTATTATTTATAAATCCCCCCTCTATTAAATCATAACTTTGTCCATCATAACCGGTGTGACTTGCTTACATAATTTAATAACGCAGAAGCCAAGATAGTTAAAAATAAGGTTTGTTTTATTTGTTACAAATCATTGGGATATCCATAAATGGATCACGGTCTCTGTGTGGCGGCACCGAGGATACCTGGCTAGGGTTGCCACCTCGGGACACAAAACATCGGGACATTGTGACGGTGTACGCGAGAGAGAGAGAGAGGAAGGGAGAGGGAGAACTGCACGTGCGTGTCGCTGTCAATCAACAGCGCTTTCAATGTAATGACTCATCCCGTGTAAACTTACAGACCTCCCAAGACAGCTGACTCCGCAAAAAGGAAGACGAGCCTCTGATTGTTCATGGGTATAGCATGAGCAGGGTGATCCACTGAGAGATACCCCGATTAATTATGATGACGACTCAAGTCAGTTTTGTTTTAAATCTCGGGTGGAAGGACCCGTTGATCGATGTAAATATCTGAACAGATGTTCGCCGAGGAGGGGTAAAGCGAGTTACCACGTTTGAGAACACGGGCAGGCAATGGAGTCAGAATAATTAACCTCGACAACAGCATAATGTTTTTTGGACCGTGCGAGGAAACCGGAGTACCCGGCGAAAACCCACGTTGACACGTGGGGAGAGCATGGAAACTCCACACAGAAAGGCACCCGAGCCGCAAATCTAACCCAAGACCTTTTAAAAGTAGAAAGTACCCAGTGAGCTTGCAAGCTCTAGATGCCGGATTCCTGCCACACAACAAACGCCCGAAAATGACAAACACAACAACGCATACATTGAAAGGCAGATAAACTTATAGCAACGAGGTTTGATTAAATGACTCTAACTTGAACAATGAAGCAGTACGGCGATGGACTGGCGTCCCGTCGTCGGGTGTATTCCTGCCTTACGCCCTGTGTTTCCGGGATAGGCTCCGGCTCACCGTGACCCTATATAGGATTAAGCGGTTTCAGATAATGAGATGAGATGAAGCAGTAGTGATTACTTCGAAAAGCTGCTCTCTCAGGACAGCCGTGTCGATGGCTCTCTCTCCTCTCCTCGCGACGTTTCGCCTCACACGTTAGAGGCATCCTCAGGCGTAGTTACTGCACCTTGAACACGAGGAGAGGGAGCGATCGACGCGGCTGTCCCGAGAGAGCAGCTTTTCGAAGCAATCACCGTGCATCGAGCCGTGAAAACCTACATCGTTATAGCGAAGCAGTAGTCGGTAACGCTCAGGTTTGCACAAGTAAGCAAACCCGCAACACCAACTTGTACAGAGATGAAACCCCAGCTGAAATGATGAAATAAACGGCACTCCAAATTGCACAGCGCATCAAAATATTAAAATAATGAAGTTAAACAGTGCAACAATGACAATTATACAGCACAACAAAAGAACGGAGCGCTTGCAACCCTTCAGAGAGAGCAGTCAATTCATGCAACACACAACTGGGCCGAACTGTTGATACTAAGTGGGATCCATGACAACTGGAAGGTGGTAGCGACCGCAGCTTCAAGATCATGGTAACATTGTTCCAAACACACGGGGCGGCCACCATGAAAGCATTTCCCCCAAGATTGGAGGTGCGTTGAGAACAGCGATCGCTCTGTGTCCGAGGGAAAGTGTGGGTTTTTAAAATGATTAATGTGAGACACACTGAATGTAGGTTTTCACGGCTCTGTGCGTGATGATTGCTTCGAAAAGCTGCTCTTTCGGGATTGCCTCGTCGAGCGCTCCTCCTCCCTCATTCGCGACGTTTCGCCTCTCACGTTGGAGGCATCCTCAGGCGTTATGTGGGCGAGTCACGTGTGTGACTGTTATTTATATTTAATTCGAAGGCTTTCGTGACCAATATTATCAATGGATTTCATTGATCTCCTCATCTCATCTCATTATCTGAAACCGCTTAATCCTATATATGGTCACGGTGAGCCGGAGCCTATCCCGGAAACACAGGGCGTAAGGCAGGAATACACCTGACGACGGGACGCCAGTCCATCGCCGGGAATTGCGGGACAATTTTAGTCTGCGAGCCAATCAACCTATCCAGGAGCATGCTTTTGGACTGTGGGAGGAAAACGGAGTACCCGGCGAAAACCCACGCGGACACGGGGAGAGCATGCAAACGCCACACAGAAAGGCACCCGAGCCGAGAGATTCGAACCCGGGACCTTCTTGCTGTGAGGCGACAGCGCTAACCGCTGGGCCACCGCGCCGCCCGATTTCATTGATGTTATTTATATGTTGTCACTCTCTTGTACCGCGGTCACTCCCTCTCAAATACGTCACTCCCAGGGACAATGAAAGGGTTCTATTCGAATTCCATTTAACTTAATCCAGTTACACCGCCTGAGTTACCAACGAATTTGAAATCTTAAGCTTATTTTCTTGTCCGTGACAAGTCTCACTTTCATTCCAGTCGGGGTGTCTATAGATAGATCGGCCCATGTTATGAATAATCGCAGCGCAGGAGATCTTCTGGGTCACGTCCGTGTTCACAAAAGGGTCGCGTCGGCGAGCGAATTCGTGGCTTTGGGCGGCACCTCCACGTGGCTTGGTGTTGAGTGAATGAGGGTGCGCGACACCGTGGAGATGATGAACAGTAATGGTGCGCGTGCATGTGTGTGTGTGTGTTTACCTGTTCAGTGCCGTAATCCAAAATCTCAGAAGCATCTCCACAATACGATCGTCGACAGCAGCCGTGGTCAATCCACTGCTGGATAAAGGAGATCCCAAATCTGCTGTCACCACCACCTAAGATGGCCTATCTAGCTATACCAATAAGTTTGAAAACACAGCACACACACATTACAAGAAAAATGTTTTTTACCCTGTCCGGAAATAATACATATGTTAAGATATGCGAATACTAAACGGAAAAGCTCTCACAAGGTATTAAGTTTTGTAATAACCTTGTGAAAAAAATCTATTTGTTAATCAAAAAACTTTCAACACTTAAATTATTGCCAGTAAAGCGTAAAACCTTTCTCTTTTTTCCATCATCTGTTTACCGTACTGGAATAAAGGTACCCGTAGTATGACATATAGTTTATAACGAATTTGAAAAACGAGCAACGCTTTAGGGCAGAGAGGGCCGTTATGTTTTGTGAGATCTCCTTGAGACTACGAGGCATTTATTTGGAGGGAGACCTGTGTTACAAAAGCCAACGTGTACATGTAACGTCCGTTTGTCAATCCACTGCTGGATGAGTGCCTGCCCAAACGGCGTTGGTCTTGGCACGGTTGTTTGGTCATACTTCACCACGGCGCACAGTGCGGGTTGGTAAAGAGGGCGCTGCAGGATGGATCAGTTGTGGCCCCTTACAGCCGGCGCCAGGAGCTGACCTTAGGGCTGCCAGGTTTATAGCGCAATGCTCTACCCAGTGCGCCACCACTCCATGAAATACTATTAAAAACAAATTTGAGTTTCTCAAACATTTCGGAGGGGACACCAGGACTTTTTTCTTTGCAACAGTTGCGACTGTTGCGGCCACACCAGGATGAATGTTACCGTCATCACTCACACAGGGACGCACGCAGATCTCTGCTTTTGTCAGTCGAGCCGACGTTACCCCGAGGGATACGGCTGAGTGTGATGGAAGAGGTCAACTCTGACACTACCTGCGCCTGCCGCTGCACGTGTGGGATGGCCTTTGTCTGAGTTCATCTCTTTCAAGCCGCAAATGTGTATCTGCATGCCGAGCGGCCCACGCCACGGCCATGTGAGATGCGTACCAATTCTCGGAATAATTATTCATTTATGCAAGATCAGAGTGATGTCTCGAGACGCCCTTCTGTAAGAAAAATATCACTCGTCGATAAACGCTGATCCTTAATAGGTGACGTTTCAGACAATCGCCCGTCTTCACTGCTGAGATGCTTTTTTAAATTTGTACTTGTGATCGCAAATGGGAGTGGACACACGGAGTGACAGTCGAAGGATGGAACAGGTCAGACAGCACACTGTGACATAGCGACGGCTTCTGGAGACATTCATCCAGCAGTGGATAGACCGTGGCTGCTACTGCTGCCGATTATGACACGAACAACGATGATACAGACAGGTGGACAATCGTGGCCAGCCGTGTCCTGCACTGGCGAAGCCCGCCGCGAGGGGGCGCGGTGAGGCTGGACGCCCGAGTGGGCGACGCTCGGTTCACCACGACGCGGGGTGCGGGATGATCTCTCGCTCCGCAGAGCGCCCGGAATGATGGCGCTCGGAAAGGTGACCCAATACAGAGGAAACTTTACTTTGCAGCCGCGTGGGGATGCGCCCGAGAGAAGACCGGCCCGATTTGCCAAAGCGTTGCCCAAAACGTGAAGACACAAATCAGAGAGGATTTAAAAAATATATTTTTGTAATGAGGGCGGCACGGTGGCCCAGTGGGTAGCGCTGTCGCCTCACAGCAAGAAGGACCCGGTTTGAATCTCGGCTCGGGTGCTTTTCTATGTGGAGTTTGCATGTTCTCCCCGTGTCCGCGTGGGTTTTCACCGGGCACTCCGGTTTCCTCCCACAGTCCAAAAAACATGCTGCTGCATAGGTTAATTAGCTTGCAGACTAAATTGCCCGCAGTGCCCGGTGATAAACTGGCATGTCATCGTGGGTTTATCCCTGCCTTGCGCCCTGTGTCTGCCGGGATAGGCGCCGGCTCACCGCGACCCTGTGCAGGACTAAGCGGTTTCGGACAATGAGATGAGATTTTTGTAATGATGTCGGTTTTTACTGCTCAATGCGTGATGATTGCTTCGAAAAGCTGCTCTCTCGGGACAGCCGCGTCGATCGCTTCCTCTCTCCACTTCGCGACGTTTCGCCCTCGCACGTTAGAGGCATCCTCAGGCGCGGTGTTTTCTTCAAACACGCAAACGCCTTTGCACTGACAACCTAATTGAAGCCGTTCACAGCGGTAGACGCTTGTTGGAAAGCGTTACAGAATCCATGCGCATTCACGATTGCTCTGAACCGGTCTCCAAGTGACGCTAGCGGTCCCACGTTTTAACAAAAGTTTACGGTCTACTTGCAGTATAGAGCAGGAGTGAAACCACACAACTCACCACACATGAGATCAACCCCCTCCACCGCTCCCCCCCCCCCCCCCCCATCTCTGCACCTCTACCCTCTCTGTAACATCGCGGGGGCGTACAGATCAGCAGATAACGCTATGGGTACTTTTTGCCAGTGTACATATATAAGCAGCGGCGATGGACTGGCGTCCCGTCGTCGGGTGTATTCCTGCCTTACGCCCAGTGTTTCCGGGATAGGCTCCGGCTCACCGTGACCCTATATAGGATTAAGCGGTTTCAGATAATGAGATGAGATATATAAGCAGATGTTCATCGAGCACCAACCCCCCCCCTCCATCCACCTTACTTTCAACCTTCAGGCATTTGCTCAACATCTCGTTGTGAGTCTGACGCCTTCCCTCGGAGGATGCGTGTGCTCCCCCATCACCGCTGTGCTTGTTTTTTTTGTGAACGCACCGCGGGCGCAGGAGGATGAGAGCGAGAGGTGCCCGGTTCACGGTCGTTGCGAGTCGCGTGGACGACGCCACGCAGCGCCACGGAATCGTGTCTGTGTGTAATGGTCGTCGTGAAGCGAGAGCGTCGGGGTCGCGTGTGCGAGCGATGTTCGACGCAGCGGGAGATGATCGCCCGCGCTTCACCCGCGTGTTCTCCCTCGGGCGGGAGCTGCAGCGGAGAGAGAGAGGAAGGCCGCCCCCCCCCCCGGGCGGTTCGACTCCTGCCTCGGGTGCCTGTCTGTCTGTGTGGCGTTCGTGTGTGCTCACCCCCTGCTCTGCGTTGTTGTCCTCCGGATTGTCGGCTTTCCTCCCACAAATAATAAGTACTCATTATTTGTAACGATGTAGGTTTTCACGGCTCGATGCGTGATGATTGCTTCGAAACGCTGCTCTCTCGGGACAGCCGCGTCGATCGCTCCCTCTCTCTCCATCGCGACGTTTTGTCTCACACCTTAGAGGCATCCTCAGGCACCTCTAACGTGTGAGGCTGTCCCAAGAGAGCAGCTTTTCGAAGCAATCATCGCTCATTATTTGGCCGATAATATCATACTATATAACGCGCATTGTCTGGTAATTGTTGACGCCGGCCAACTGCGTCACTGCTTCCCCCAACCTCTCTGCTGTATCCTCACGCCTGAGTCGACACTGAAGGGAGACTGCGCGTTACAACTTACAATATTGCATTCTTAAGTAAATATACGACGCGTTGAACATTGGAAATAGAAACGTCATGTGCGTTTATTTCCGTTTGTCAATTGGACTCACTGTCCAAAGACACGCTGCTGCCTGGGTTCACTGGCTTGCTGAGTAAATGGCCCCCAGTGCCCTGTGATGTATTGGCGTCACATGATGGGTATAGCCCCGCCTTGCGCCCTGTGTCTGCCGGGATAGGCTCCGGCAGACCCTGTGCAGGATTGAGCGAGCGTTGATGATGTTGATGACGAGAGGCGCTCCCAGATTGCACGCGGCTGCTTTGTAAACCTGCCAGTGTGTGGGACTCAATGGAGATTAATTGTGTTGGCGATTGATCTGAACATGCGTCTGCGTGAAAAACCGCGTGTCAGCCGCAGAACACTGCTGCCGTCTCAGGAGAAGGGCACCGCTCCTGAGTGCCGTGCGTGTTCTCTGCCCGTGCTGTACCCTGCTGCACCCATGCTGCGCTTGGTTCGTTTTTAATGATCTTGTAAAGGCTGTTTATTTTTTAAGGATGAAGGCGAAACATAGGGATGTGTGTGTACGTGGGGTTTGTGTCTGTGAGTGGATGTTTTTAAACGGCTGCGTTGTATGGCTGCTTAACGTATTTTCGGGATCGTACCGCTTGTATATAGATGTTTATTATTACAGCAGAAAGCATCCAAATTAATTTGCAAGCTCTGGATGCAGGACCTCTGCGATACAACACAGGTTTAAACTGAGCAACGCAACAGCATATGAACCACGTTTATACGACTGAACACATCTGCAGAGCTAAGAATGTGCATCCTTTACAGCCTACTTTTTGATTGACAAGAGGCAGTCCACAGGTAGAGTTGACAGCGCGGTTTGCTGACGGGCCAGACGAGAGTGCGGTGCAGAATGTAGGAGCAGCCGAGATGAAGGATCCACGTCCCACACACCTGGCGGAGCAGCCACGTAACGGATTGTGTGCGGGACTAATGAACCCATTGAGATGAGTAACAAAATAAATTATTTATATTTGGCCCTGGTGCACGTGAGCGGCTCACACCGGTGGCCAATGATATTTGAACCGGGCCAAGCTCACCCTCTGCACAGAGGCCACACTCACCAGCAATGGTGATGTGCGGCCAAAAACAACCCCCGTGACCGTCACGGCCTCGTGGGGAGGCCTTCGTCCAGCAGTGCATAGATGATGGTCGTTAAGAGGCCTCGGGTGAGTACAACACGAAGCGTGCAAAAACACGTGGCTACGTTTTGTCAAGATTTGAATGTAAGCCCTATTGGTTTTATCAATAGTGATTATACGTGTGACGATTGCTTGAATGAGGTAATATTTTAAGCTCATTACACCGCGTCGGATCAATGCTTCTTTATTTTCCATCTACGCTGTGATTCAATCGACAGGCCGTGTGTGATGGGTGCAGCTGTGGGTCCCTCCCATCTCCTAATATATCTCATCAGAGTGGGGGAAATAGGCCAAATTACCTGTACATTGGCTCCCGTGTGCTCCTTCTGAGTGGAGGGCCTTCTCTGGCAGTGGCTCGAGCGAGCAGCTACAGGGCTGCTGACACAAGCTCCTGGAGGAGGCCGCGACGATGTTTGGCTTTGTCACGGACTGATGGCCAATTTGCAACTCACGGTGAGGAGTGTTCCACCATCGCTCTCGCTGCCGCGCTGGGAGATATGATTTTGGTGTTTGTGGGTTTGTCCGGTGGTGCGTCAACTCGAGAGAGACAAGAGAGAGGTTGCAAACAGCTTTAAGGTGGTCGGTTTCAAGTTTCATTACCCAACCGTCAACTCCATCCAACTCAAAGCAGCACCACGCAATTGATGCTGTGAGATGATGTTACCAAGGCAATGCAATGCAGTCAGTATGATGCGAACCGACAAACGTATGCCCAGGTACTACCACAGTATCTGTCGCTGATTTTGAGTGAAGCCAGGTGTGCGTGTGCGCGAGATACAGCGCAGTCGCTCGATGCTGGTAATGAGTCCCCCCCCCCCGCCTTCTCCCATGTCGTCAGCATTACGTACAGCTGCTCGCAGCCCAGAGCCGCTCAGAGGCACCTCGGCACCATGCCGATGTTCAAATCGCCGCTCCCACACGCCATCACACTCATTCACTCCACCCTCCCCCCACTCAAGGCATGCGCCGCTGCTGGCCTGGCTGTCTGGCTGAGACAGCTGTTGAAGCCCGTGCCACTCGCCGCCGTTGCAGCTGTGCCCATCACTGCTGCAGTCGCTGCTGTGAGCGTTGTGCCGCTGCGGGCTCGGTCCGCTAACAGGCTTGCGCCGCTCCGCCAGATCTGCTGCCGATATAACCACCGGAGCTGCGCATCCGTCGATCATGAGACGCCACCGGCACGTCTCGCGTTCACTTTCAGCGGGTGATTTCTCACGCAATGCCGCCAAGCGTCCTGCTCGGAGGAGCTTCTTGTCAGCTTGTGCCACGCGCTGTGCCAGCTCGGGCTGTTGCTGATGCCTTCCGTCTCCCGTCAGTGCCCCAGCCGTTCTCCTTCCGTCTCTTCCCACGGTGTTTCTCACCCCAGTGCGTCCTCTTATATTTCCAAGCCACCGCTCCCGTGTGTTGACCAGTCTAGCCCGCTCCCAGTCTAGCCCGCCCGCTCTGCGCCCTCCCCCTCGTCAACCCGTGAGACTTATTCAGGTTTCATCCGGCCCATCTCGGATCTTTCTCGTCAACACCACGTGCCGCGCAGCGAATCTCCCTCCCCGAGTTTGTGATGTTGAACCATCTCCAAAAGACCGTAGGTCGTGGTCACGTAGCTGGGCTCTGAGCGACTCCGATGAGCGAGTTCGTCCATCTCGGCCGTGTGTTCCACCATTCCAATCAATGTCCAACGTGTCGTCACCCCCGACTCGATCACGCGCTGGTGGCATCACCACCCCACAGTGTCGTCAACACGTAAATAATTCTACCATCACCACCACCCCCCCTACCATGGAAAATGCGTCGATACGCATCGGCGTACGTTTCAACATTGGGCCCCAGCATTTACAACGTTCATTGCCAGACCTAAATATTATCTAAAATCATATATTTGCCTATGTTTGTGACAGCTGCACCTTTATCTTTGTTTAGCTTTTATATACGACTATGTTATTGAATGGGTTCACACGCGTGTCCGTGACAGCTGCAGTCGCTACAGGTAGCTACATGCACTCGGAATACGGGTTGGGACATTTTTGTGGGCGTATTTACATTGGCAGTGATGTGTTTTGTTTATGGTGGGGTCATAGTCCCAGGAATCTGTTGAGCAATTGGCTTCTGTGCCTAATTGGCAGGGCAGAGACGTGAAATGGGTGCAGTTATACAAGCACAGCTCTATGTTTGGCCATGTTTGTGTGCCTCTCATGTGCTGCGAGTTATTTTTTTTCCCTTTGAGGCCAAATCACTAAGCACCGGGCTACCACTCTCACACATGCGGACGCTTAGCTCCGTTATAATCACAAATAATTGCACCCAGACCCACGACGTGGGTTCGCACGCAATGCCCTCACAACACAGACAACAGCCGCATCCAGCCCTTGGCTCAAGCAAGTCAAGATCATTCGTTAGCGTCTATTGCAGATTAGGAGGCATAGCGGAAAATGAGTCTCACCCGAAGCTCGTGCCTGGTGTTACAGTAAAACCTCTGTTCAAAGGAACTCTAGTTTAAGGACCTCAGATCTAGCGGACGCTGCCTGCTACTTCCGAGACAGCGGTCTACATTAGAAATATTGGAAGCTATATTTTTAATTGTAGTGCTTTTATTACTGCTATTGGATATCTGCATTACTCTGTTTAATGGTGTTCATGATGTAGAGGCTGTTATAAGGTTTAGTCATTATTCTGCATATAAAAATGTCATATAAACATCTGGATTTAACACACTTCCAGACACAATTCCCCACCTATTCATCAATTTTTATCGAGTTTTGTTAAGTAACACACTTCCACGAATGTGGTCTCACATCCACGCACCTACAACACCCGCTCCCCAGCTTGTGACTTCAGTAGGAACGCTTGTTGTGTCGCAGGAATTCCGCATCCAGAGCTTGCAAGCTCACTCGGTACATTGTCCAGTAATAATAAACATCTTTATATTTATAGACATGCCACTGCTCCTTCGCATCGATATATATCTTAATTATATATATATACAGGATTGATATCAAGATCCTCGTTCTCACCAATAAGGCTCTCACTGGTGCTGCTCCGACATACATCCGTGACCAACTTCAGGCACTCTCCTCGACACGACCACTTCATCTCATCTCATTGTCAGAAACCACTTGGTCCTGTACAGGGTTACGGTGAGCCGGAGCCTATCCCGGCAGACCCAGAGTGCAAGGCAGGGACATACCCGCGATGGGACGTCAATCCATCACCGGGCACTGCGGGCAATTTAGTCTGCAAGCCAATTAACCTATGCAGCAGCATGTTTTTTATGGATGTGGGAGGAAACCGGAGTGCCCGGCGAAAACCCACGCAGCCACGGGGAGAGAGAACATGCAAACTCCACCACAGAAAGGCACCCGAGCCGAGATTTTAACCCGGGACCTTCTTGCTATGAGGCAACAGCGTTACCCACTGGGCCACCGTGCCACCCAACACGACAACTTCGATCCTCCAATACGGGCTTGCTGCATGTTCCCAGATCGCACCTCCATTCGATGGGTGACAGAGCCTTCTCGCTCTGCGCTGCTCCCAGACTCTAGAATCCCCCTCCATTCGAGATTCGATCAGCTGAGTCCCTGGGCATCTTCATATCTCGTCTCAAGACTCACTTGTTCCGTAAGGGTTTTAAGTCCTCTGGCTGGGACTGTTGATGCGGCTCAGTCTCGTCGTGCTGGGATGATGGCTCACCGACCCGCACCTGCTCGAGATTATTTATTCTTTGTTGAAGAATTATTTTATTATTGCTTATTTTACATCCTTCTATAATTCATTGCCATTATTTGACTCTCAGTTGAACTGTCCTGATGTTGTTGTTGACATGCCGTTCTCTCCACAGCACAGATTTGAAAAAAAAAAACCCAATAACTTTCTAGTTGCTGATTTGCTGTTCTTATGTCGTTGTTGTTGCTGATATGCCGTTCTCTCCGCAGCTTTGTGCTGCGCTTTGTGACCTTCGGCTGAAATGCGCTCTATAAGTGCAATTATTATCAGTATTGTTATGTCTCACCTCATCTCATTTTCTGAAACTGCTAAGTCCTATACAGGGTCACGGTGAGCCGGAGCCTATCCCGGCAGACACAGGGCGTGCAGGGATACACCCATGATGGGACGCCAGTCCATCGCCGGGCACTGCGGGGCAATTTAGCCTGCGAGCCAATTAACCTATGCAGCAGCATGCTTTTGGACTGTGGGAGGAAACCGGAGTGCCCGGCGAAAACCCACGCGGACACGGGGAGAACATGCAAACTCCACACAGAAAGGTGCCCGAGCCGAGAGATTCGAACCCGGGATCTTCTTGCTGTGAGGCGACAGCGCTAACCACTGGGCCACCGTGCCGCCCCATATTGTTATGTAATTCATAGGGAAAAAGTTCATCATGATCTGGATCAGAAGAAAATAATAGACTTGCTCTTGAGTGCGGCTTTTTCGGGCATAGCCACGTCGAGCGTTGAGATACATCCTGATGATGTCCCAAACGTGATCGACGAAACGTAGCGAAAGGGAGGGGAGGAACGGTCGACACGGCTATCCTGAAAGGCCGGTTTTATAGAGCAACTCCCGTTCATCGAGCTGTGAAAATCTACATCGATATAATGGGAACACATAGCTCTAAATGCATTGGATATTTGAAGGAGCAGTAGCATATTAGTGAGACGATTGCACTATGCACCTGACCAGCCAGAATTAGATTCCCGACCACGGCTCCCATCAATGACAAGTAATCTCTGAACCGGTTCTGCCTCCACTCTCCTGTCCTTCTTCACGAGCCTGTGCTGGCTCTGCTGAGTGCTTGGCGAAGCAAGTCCCATGACAAACGGTATGTGGGCGGTTTTCAACCAACAGTCAATTGATAAAGGGTTGTGATTTATTATTAATGGAAAATATTTACCGAGACAAGGCTCGCCGTGGCCTCGAGCCCTCTGGTGGATCTTTCATTGGCACGTGCAGCTCATTATGTGCTTTTGTGGTGTGAAACGAGCTTACCCGGAGGAAATGCACGCATGCCAGGGGGTAACAGTTTACTCCACAGTGTCGTCATGGCAAATTCCACGTGGGTTTTACACACGTTCCGTTGGTCGGTTTGTATTGAAACCGGAGGGAACTGTTGAGCTATATAGCTCTTTTTGACAGTTGTCCATCGCGGAGGGATAACCAAGTTACAACATGTTAGGGCACCAGGGGCAACTTAGTCGGGGCAATTAACCTCGGTAGGATGCATTCGCACTGTGGGAGGAAACCGGAGTGCCAGGTGAAAACCTACGCGGACACAGGGGAGAGCGTGCAAACGGCGCACAGAAAGGTGGCACTTGAGCCGGGAATCGAACAGGGGAGCGTCTTGCTGCGAGGTGGCAGCGCTGTATCACAGGACCTCTCTGGGACAGTGCGGTATCATAATATTACCCTCGTGGAGTGACAGAAACAGGTGTCCGCGTGGGCTTTCGGGGGGTAATCTGGTTCCCTCCCAAAGTCCACAGACATACTGCCGTGGCTAATTGTCGTGCTGACTAAATATCCCTCTGATGTTGTAACGTGCTTACCCTTCCCAGCTGGACAACTCTTTAAAAAGCTACAGCGTTCAACGGTTCCTTCCAGATTACATTTAAGCGGAGCAAGAAACATGTGCGGTGCCCGGTACTAAACGTGGGATTCAATGTCTTTGGCAGCAGCCACTGACTCCCCGCAGCTCTTACCAATGCCCTCTGCCTCTACCCCTCCCAGGAGCACGGGTCTGTGATGGATATGTCGGCGGCCAGTAAACTATGGGATGCTCCCACCTCTTCCAACACGTATGGCCACGGTGGAAGAGTTGGCTAATTACTCACGAGCACACGCGTAAGACACACAACAAAACCCCGCATCGGTTCATGAAACGGTCAGCATTCTGTGATTAATCGGAAGATTTAATGAATCCAGAGACGAATGGAAACGCTTGGCTCTTTTTGTTCCAGCGCCGACGTGCGTCACATCGCGCTCTATCTCAATCGCGCTGAATATTTCGTCAAAAGTTTTGGATTGAAACCTCGACTTGTGACTTGGACACGGTAGCCTCGTTGGGATGGACAAGCGCACAGCTGCCGCGCTATATTTGGCGAGGAATTGAGCGCAATGCGTCACTGTCAGCATTGACAAATGGTATCTGAACTGAGTAGACCTAGAGGCCTCTTTTAAAGTAAGTGCTGTGGAGGTGCGGTGGGGGCGGTTTGGGGCAGCACACCCAGTCCAGTTTGTGTGCAACAACAACCACCGCCATTTACCACTAAGTGATGGTGACGTCACCACGGCGCCTGTACCAGGCCAGGTGCACTTTTAAGCCACGTGAAGTGTCGAAAGTTCGCTGACAGGAGGTCACGGGACAGACCCAGGTGTTATGGGTTGTCTGACTGTGATGATCGGCAGATGCACCACCTATGCTCCCTACTGTCCCAACTTGCTGTGTTTTATGCGCCCGACGCTCCGTTCGTTGTTGTGAGCGTCACTCCTCCACCCTCCGTTGTTGTTTGAGGGCGACTGCCTCCAACTGCCCCGTAGCGACCATCACGATCCTCCTCCACCGAGGTCGATCTTGACACCGCTGGCACCAGTCTTCAGCACAACCACTCCGTATGCCTTCTTACATCAATGACAGTTATTCCGTCATCAAGACTTCACTCTCCCACGCCTCACCTCTCGTTGAGGTGAGCGCACCTCAACTCGTTAAACCAACATTAAACCCATCCCTGAACCCTCTACGTACGGCGGGCGATGTCCTGTCACGACGCACGTTGTGTTTATCGTTGGAATGCACCGTACGTCGTTAACATGACAAATGAGTATGTTTCTTTGTTATGTAGAAATTACTCTAAAGGCACTTTTATTTATTTATTCCGATAGCTACACCGCGGAACACTTTTATTTGGTTCATCGCCATGAAATACACTTTTGACAGCGAGCGTGCAAGCGATGATGGGTGACCCCTTCTCGTGACTGGTGTTCATGTGCAGTTCTGGGGAGCGGTGGCACAGCGGTTAGCGCGCTGCGCTGCAAACCTGACGATCCGAGTTCTATTACCTGCTCACAGACAACGCCAGCGACGATCTTCTGGGCCGGTCCTGGGCCTCCCCTACGTCGATTCAGCCTCAAATGAGTGCCTGGCGCGGTGTGTAAACATTGAGAGACAAAGGCGGCCTGGCGTTGCGCAGGCCACCCACCCCCTTCAGTGCCGTGTCGACCTTCACAGGTGCTAATCGCTAACCGCACTTGACCCTACAGTCTGTTAAGACCATCGGGGGACCTTTGTAGTTCATCAACGTTGTGTTTTCTTTAAGACTCGAAGAACCTCTTTAAACAGATTTATGTCACGAGTTACAACGAGGCCCTGCTGTGGTTTATAGGAATGCCCTCGGGGCTGTTAAAACACGTAGGAAATCGTTACGAACGCCTCTTCTATATATATATTATTCGTGTACAGGGTGGTCCAAATGTCTTGTGACCATCATGAGACGACTCACTTTGGGGATTTATCAAAGACCGTGTCTGAAAAGAAGGATACGGGACAACGTGGCGAGAGAGACGACAAAGAGACAAACTCGAGTGAAGTATGGCCTCTCGTAAACTTGGATCAGCGTTTTCGTTTACCTTTAAACATCAGCAAGAAAAGGTCGAGGCCGAAAGATTCTTACGCACATTGGGACATCGCCAGAAACCTCAGTTGATTGTTCACAGATTCGACGAGTGTTGTTAACGAGAATTAAATGGAAAACACGTGCAGATACATTGTGGTTTGCAAGGAAATTCTGGCAGCGTACAGTTTGAGCGGACTGTGAAGTGCGTCTAGTTTAGTTTTACTCTTAAATAACACCCACTGTTCCATCTGACCCTCGGCAACTGACATCACTCACCGCAACGCGCTCACTCACCCACGCACTCACTCAACAACCACGGCCATTCGTCACTAAGTGGCGGTAACGTCACCGCGATGCCTGTGCCAGGCCAGATGCACCTCGAGGCCACGTGACGCATCGAAGGCCCGCTGACAGGAGGTCACGGGACAGACCCAGGTATTCGGGGCTGCTTATTTTCCCTTTCCTCCTCGTGAGAATACCTGTGTGTGGAGTCTTTAAAGTGGGGAGGCCGATGTACAAACAGCCACCACACATACATTGACAAAGGCAGGGCCAGAATCCAACGGCATGGAAACCAAGGCAATTGGAGACTCTCCTCTGCTCCAATCTTCCTCCGCCTTCACAGTCTTTGTGATTCTCCTCACAGCTCCGTAATTTATTTAACTCTGATTGACACCGTGGGCGGTGCGGTGGCCCAGTGGGTAGCGCTGTCGCCTCACAGCAAGAAGGTCCCGGGTTCGAATCTCTCGGCTCGGGCGCTGCTTTCTGTGTGGAGTTTGGATGCTCTCCCCGTGTCCGCGTGGGTTTTCGCCGGGCACTCCGGTTTCCTCCCACAGTCCAAAAAGCATGCTGCTGCATAGGTTAATTGGCTCGCAGGCTAAATTACCCCGCAGTGCCCGGCGATGGACTGGCGTCCCATCGTCGGTATATCCTTGCCTTGCGCCCTGTGTCTGCCGGGATAGGCTCCGGCTTCACCGTGACCCTGTATAGGACTAAGCGGTTTCAGACAATGAGATGAGATGAGAGATGAGAGATTGCCACCGTCTCCCGTGTGCTCCGCCATGGAGGGCTTGGTTGAACGGACTTCGTGTGGGTCTTTCCCCTCGACTTCACCGCCATGGGTGACCCTACCAGAAGCCAAGGCTCCAGACGGAATCGCTCTTGGGTTCTTAGCATCACACAGTCATCTCCACCACGTCACGGGGACGATCCATCAGAGAGAGATTTGTGATCACGGGCTACCGAGGCAGACTCCATCTCCTCAGCAGCCCACGACCACCACTCATCCTTGCAATGCCGCACCGCAGCTTCACGACATATCGCTGAGTGATGCCAGTGCACACACACGCCAAGCTGTGCTCTGCACCCCAGGGTTCGTGTCTCGTTTCCGACCAGGTATGCCATTTGCACGCGATATAAATTGTATTTCTTATTAATTAGTGACCAAACTTTAAATGAGACCATTAAAACCGAGTAAAAACATTTAAACTTCTGCTGGGATATTCTACATTGTCGTAAATGTGTGTTTGTTACACAGGTAACACAGTGGGAAGGTATCAACACAACACTCGTCATTAATAAGGTATTTTTCAATCTTCGTCATGCCCCTGACACCAGATATCTGTGCTTCTGACAGCACAGCAAATAAATTCACCCTCCCTTTATACATAAATACACACAAACACACACAATTCCTACCCCTCACTGCCATGTGGGGGAAATTATCTGTAATATGAGTGAGTGAGCCAGTTTTTTATTTAAGCTGAATGGAACCGTTGAGATGAGTAACTCTTTTAAACGGTTCTGCAACCAGGAGGGGAAAGCAAGTTAGTAGATGACTTGGGCTGTACCCTGAATGGGGCATCGGTTTGTCACGATGCCAGGGGCAATTTTGTCCATTTAACCCAGGCAGCATGTCTGTGGACTCTGGGAGGAAACCATAGTACCCAGTAAAAACCCACGCAGTCAAGGGAAGACCATGAAAACGTCACACAGATTGGCACTTAATTCTGAAATCGAACCCGGGACCTTCTTGCTGTGAGGAGGCAGAACTATTCACTGCACAACCGTGCCTCCGCTGAATGATTAAATAGCCACATATTTTAGAAATAATGAAAATTAATATATTATTATTAGTTTTATGGGCCCATGTAGGATTTTGGCCCTGGATAAAGATCCCTTGTGCACTCCCGCTAAATCTGCCCTTGACATTAAACGCGTGATATAATGTGTTTTCAAGTAAAACAAACGCAAGCTTCACTGAGCGATAACCTAGTTCGTGGGATAGTGCATCGCGGTAGCCAGCTGCTGAATTTTAAATTGGTTAGATAATTCATTTATTGATCCGCCTGCATCAATAGATCCCACAGGACGAAATGGACCGCGTATGTAAAGGCGCTGTGTGGAATACAATTTGGTTACCAAACGGCTTGATTTGGCTGAACTGATGGCCAGATTTTGTAAAAATTTGAATTTTTATTCCCTGGTATTAAAAAAAAAATCTGGCCACGTGCTGGGCTGAAGGGGAGGAGCTGCCAACAACCTATGTATCCAAGTTGAGCCCCCCAACCCCCCACCCCCCCCCCCCCAGAAATTTGTTTTCCCGATTATGTAAACTATTTACTCGGTTTGAAATTTACTTCTTAAAAATGGAATAGGGGCGGCACGGTGACCCAATGGGTAGCGCTGTTGCTTCACCTCACAGCAAGAAGGACCTGGGTTAGAATCTCGGCTCGGGTGCCTTTCTGTGTGGAGTTTGCGAGTTCTCTCCTCGTGTCCACGTGGGTTTTCGCCGGGCACTCCGGTTTCCTCCCACAGTCTAAAACACATGCTGCTGCATAGGTTAATTGGCTTGCATACTAAATTGCCCGCAGTGCCTGGTGATGGACTGGCGCCCGGTCATGGGTATATCGCTGCCTTGCGCCCTGTGTCTGCCGGGATAGGCTCCGGCTCACCGCGACCCTGTATAGGACTAAGCCGTTTCTGACAATAAGATGAGATGACATTTTTTGAATAACACCAATAGTCACATCAATACAGTTACATCGCTTTATCAATCAACAGGGTGGTGAGGTAATGTCAAATAATCCATCATAAACAGACATTGTGTAGAGAGGGCATCGTCCTGTAGTGGATTGACAACAGGACAAACGTTATTGTGAACAGAACGATACGTCATCCATAAGCCATACATCGATGTACTACTGTACTGTATATTGATGGGTGATACAGCGTATGTACGTTGTTGCACTATGATAAATAATCCATATTGACTATGCAGCGCATTGTACTGATGTAGGTTTTCAAGGCTCTATGCAAGCCATCAGGCTCCTCAATAATACTACGACCCTATTCATCATAACAAGCAGGACACAGAGGCTCCACCCCCTAAACATACTTACACATGCCCGTACGAACCACCTCTCTCCACTTCTCTCCCTTAGGCTCTTACTGGCGCCGCTCCGACAAACATCCGTGACCTACTTCAGGCGCCCTCCTCTACACGACAACTTCGATCCTCCAATACGGGCTGCTCGCTGCATGCGCCCAGATCACACCTCCATTCGATGGGTGACGGAGCCTTCTCGCTCTGCGCGGCTCCCAGACTCTGGAATCCCCTTCCATTGGAGATTCGATCAGCTGAGTCCCTGGGCATCTTCATATCTCGTCTCAAGACTCACTTGTTCCGTAAGGGTTTCAAGTCCTCTGGCTGGGACTGTTCATGCGGCTCACTCTCGTCGTGCTGCAATGATGAATCGCTGCCGACCTCCGCCTGCTCGAGAACATTTATTCCTTCCTTCGTTTGTTGCACAATTATTTTTATCACTTATCTGATGCCCTTCTCTAAATTATAGCCCTTATTTTACGGTCTATTAAACTGCTTTTATGTTGTTGTTGTTGTTTCTGACATGTCGTTCTCTCCACAACTCTGTGCAGCGCTTTGTGACCCCAGGGTGAAAAGCTCTCTGGCAGTGTAATTATTATTATTACTAAATGTAGTCCATATCGTCCGTTCATGTTTTGCTCTGCCCTGTTGCAAAGTGGATTCAGCCTGGTTTTGTTTTTGCACCGGGACGACGACAAACGTGATTTCGTTCCTCTGTATACTGTAATTTTATAAGTATGGAATGACCATACAGTTTATCGATCTATCTGTCTGATGAGTGTTTGCAAAAGCTGTTCTAGGAGAGCAGTATCCAGCGCTCCTTATCACTCTTTCGCGACGTTGCGGCTCCCACGCTGGAGGCATCCTCGGTCTCAGAAGGCCTGACACTGCTATCTCAACAGAAGAACTCCGAAAGGCAGTCATTATACAGCACACTCTTCAGTAAGTGTGCGCAGCACGGTATTGGCAGTAAAGCAAAACCCATGAATTACGTATGCATGTACAATGAAACCCTAGTGAATGAAAGCTGCGGGTGACAGATGTGATAGAGCTAATCCCAGTGGGACGGAAGCAGTCTCGAGGGTGAGTCATCGATGCATCATACACCCCCACGCCGCGAGTCATGGCCATTATTCAACGCGTCACCTTCACAATGGGTGGTGTTTATTAGCGTGTTAAGCAACATCCCAATGTATGTACATACACACCTTAAATAATACGTCACATGAGTTTTAATGACAGCTCAAACGTCATCCGTTTGAAAATTACAAAATCAAACGTATACATTCTACATTTTTAAAATAAAATGTTTAAACTAGTAGAAAAGGTTTTTTTTTACAATTTCTGGCAAATACACAGGTATTAAGATCTTAAAACACCAAAGTAGACATCTTAATACGTGTATAATTTCCAGCAATTGTAAAAAACCTTTTCTACTCGTTACGTATGTACATTGGCACAAAGTACCCAGAGGTTAAAATGTTTAAACTACTGCGTACGATAGGGAAAAATAACTGTTTTCAATGTTTTTGTCAATGCAGAGATGGATGAAGGCTATGGATGTACTCATTAATAGACAGCATGATGATGTACTTTCACCGAGAATTGTGCTCAGCAGCTAATTGCCAATGTTGAGCTCTGCTGGCCGTGAAGAGAAAACATGATGAGAGACTGTGTGTAGTGTTTCAGTTCCTCCTCGTCCATTGAAAGAGCGTACACTGCAGTGGTTTCCTATAAGGTCCGGAGTTTGGGTTACAGAGTCACAAAATCACTCCTTACCGTGTCGGTCATGACCATACTTGTTGTCTGACCATACTTCACCATTGCGTCGGTTACTTTATACAGGGTATGACCTATGCATCTTCTTCTTCGAGATATCATATCCTACAGGACGTTGATGACAATGGTCTTCCACAAATCTCTGCTCTTTGAATCTTCTAAGAATGTCGATTTTTGTTATGTTCATCCATCTATACAACGGTTATAAGGTTAGGCCACGCGTTATTACTATGCAGCACAACAATGCGCTGCAACCTATTGAAACCTATTTTTTTTTAAACCCAATCACATTTACAAAACATTCGGTGATAAATGCAATGTGTCTATTCATTACCCCATCCCCACACGTAGAGTCGTTGCTTTGACACAATGGGTCAAACAAAGAGCCGCTCATTTTTACTCGCACTCGATGTCATATCGAGGCACATTCCTGCCCGGCGATGGACTGGCGTCCCGTCGTCGGGTGTATTCCTGCCTTACGCCCTGTGTTTCCGGGATAGGCTCCGGCTCACCGTGACCCTATATAGGATTAAGCGGTTTCAGATAATGAGATGAGATGAGATTCCCGACCGCTGAGTTGGGTTATTGGTTGAGACCCATGTCTCCTGTCCAGTAATCTGAGAAATCCGTGACATCCGGGCCACAGTCAGAGAGAAATATCCATTGGAGTCGGGGCGTGCCATGTTTAATATTGTGCGCTCTGGCCGTTAAAATAAGACCAGTTGGCAATGCAGTCACAATTGCTTTATCATTCGATTGACCACTTCAGAGAATGCGTGCTTAAACGATACTGCTTGATAATACTGCATTGGCCTGGAGAGTCAATAGACTGATGAGCACAAGCATATTTTTATTTACACGTGAAGAGACAGCATCGAGTTCTACTTGTATCAACATAGGGTCAAGGTGACCTAGGACTGGGCTCCATTTAGGTGTTGGTGGAAAACGAGGCTTTGGTCCAGGGCACAGAACTCCAGAAAGGACCACGAAAACAAAACCAATATATTATTTTAAAAAACTACAAAGCACGTATGTTCATTGCATCTTTCAGTTGTTGAGAGAAAATCAAGCAAACAAAAACTCCCAGCGTGTGGCGTAACGAGTCGGACATCATGTAGACCAACACGGGGTGCAACCCGAACCCATGAGATGGGTGTCAGTCAAACTGGCACACAAGCAAGCAGGCTTTGGGGGAGGACGAATCGTGGCTGGAAGCGACGCTGTTCAAGGATGATGACGGAGTGGCAGGCAATGGACGGGACCTAGAAAACGGCGATCACGGAGTCGATGTTGGGGGTGATTACCTGAAGGATCGTCACAGACGGTGGCGGCCTTACAACGCGAGGCCTTCTTTCAGTCGCGGATTGAACAAGGCCTGTGACGATTGTCAAGACTATTTATTCAATCTGATCGACACGCAGCTTGTCTGTGAAGTGGTAACACGTCTTCCTTTACGTTTAACGATCATTGTGTTTGTTTTTGTAAGACCTTCATTGATTTATAGTTATTATTTTACTTTAAGTGATCTACGATGATGTTGTTTAGATGCCGTTCTCTCCACAGCTCTGTGCAGCGCTTTGTGACCCTCTGGTGAAAGCGCTATAGAAATGCAATAATTATTATAATTTAATATGAACGTGTATACACTATACTACCATTCCCACATTTAAATGCTTTTAAAATTCATGTCCATTCTGAGCTGGTGTCCTCGAGACAAAGATACCAGATTTTGACGAGTTGTTGACGAGCTGCTTTTGTGGTTGAAATGAAGGTAAATTACTCCGCGTCAGTGTGATTGCCCGAAGGTATAATAAGAGTAAATCACTATGAACTCGCCACATCACAGTCGTTTTTTTTTCTCTCCGAAGCTGAGCGCTGGTCGAGCTGGTTCATGGAAGAATGTGTTCTTGACGAGGGGCTTGACAGATGCTGTCGACAAGGGAGGCGTGAGAGGCTGTGGCAAGGAGCGATCAGATAGCGCTTGTGCTAGGCTGAGTTGTCTTTTATCTCATCTCATCTCATTATCTGAAACCGCTTAATCCTGTATAGGGTCACGGTGAGCCGGAGCCTATCCCGGAAACACAGGGCGTAAGGCAGGAATACACCCGACGACGGGACGCCAGTCCATCGCCGGGCATTGCGGGACAATTTTAGTCTGCGAGCCAATCAACCTATCCAGGAGCATGCTTTTGGACTGTGGGAGGAAACCGGAGTACCCGGCGAAAACCTACGCGGACACGGGGAGAGCATGCAAACTCCACACAGAAAGGCACCCGAGCCGAGAGATTCGAACCCGGGACCTTCTTGCTGTGAGGCGTCAGCGCTAACCACTGGGCCACCGCGCCGCCCTGTCTTTTTTTTGTCTTTTATGGCCTTTGCCCAAAACTCATCTCATCTCATTGTTAGAAACCGCTTAATCCTGTACAGGGTTGCGGTGAGCCAGAGCCTATCCCGGAAGACACAGGGCGCAAGGCAGGGATATACCCACGATAGAACGCTAGTCTATCACCAGGCACTGAAGGCAATTTAGTCGACAAGCCAATTAACCTATGCAGCAGCATGTTTTTTTGGATTGTGGGAGGAAACCGTAGTGCCTGGCGAAAACTCACGCGGACACGGGGAGAACATGTAAACTCCACACAAAAAGGCACCCGAACCGAGATTACTAAAACAAACAAATCTTACTCCGGTCATAATTGCTTTTATTTAATGGGAAGTGTGACTTAACCCGTCATCCATATGTTGGTCAGTTCAAATGTTTGTTGTATCGCTGGAATCTTGCATCCGGAGCTTGCAAGTTTTAGAGATATGGGTGACAGTGCTAGAGACAGGAGTCAGTGTTGGATCGCAGGAATCCCGCATCGAGAGCTTGAAAGCTCACTGAGTATTTACTGCTGTAGTAATAAACAATTATCTCAACAAACAGCCAATTAATACAAGTGTCACGTGACTCAAACCCGCCAGATCTGCATCAGCCCACCATCACAAGTTTATTGGAGCGTTAAAAAAGGAGAGTAATCTCACAACATCACCAAAATCATTCGGTGCGGATACTCGTGAACTCCGTGTTGTCATCTAACAGGGGCACAAACACTGGCAAAGTGAAAAGGACATGGTTATCATGTGCGAGCAGCACGATAAGAGATCGATACACACACGAGCCGGCTCTGTGGTTTCATTTCATGGGGCAGGGCAGAGGGGGAGTGAAAGGAGGGAGACCAGCTGCAGATGAACAACGAGAGTGTTCCGAAAACGTGGGGCAGCAACGCGCACAGACTTTACCAAAGTTTTACCAAAGTCACATCGGGCATTATGAGGTTCTCTCCAGCTCAGAGCTCCGCTGAACTCTCATGAATCACAGTGGTCGTGAAAGCCCAATTTCAAGCTATGTTGACCCATCGTGCGTGTTTGCGGGGTTGCGTCGGTTTCCTCCAGTTTCCTCCCGTGCGGGTTTTTTTTCATTTAAACAGGAAGGAATCGTCGATCTATGCGGCCCTTTTTTTTTAACAGTTGTCCTGCGGTTAGGGGCAATACATTTACATCTCAGGGCAGCGGCGGGAGGGGGAGGGGGGATTCATCCAGGATGATGAACCTAGGCAGCAGCAAGTTTAAAAACTGATATCTCAGAGACGATGACACACGCACGCACTCATTCCTTAACGATGAACTCTCGCACGTTGCTCGTGTCCGCCCACACCGTGTCGTGGGTGACCCTTCCGAGCGTCATTTCCTGTGGATGTGTGCATGTGCTGCGTGCGCCTTGCGGTGGTGTGTGGGTGGGTGCCTCTGTTGTGCGCAGTGACGGGCGGCCAGGGGCGGAGGAGAGGAAGGAGGGAGGGGGGCGCCGCGGCAGCGGCGGCGGCAGTAAAAGTTTATTGGGAACGGGGAGAGCGAGGACAAGCGGATGCTCGGGACGGTGACATCGAACCTCGAGCGCGAGACGGAACTTCACAGACAGGCGCGCCGACGAGAAAAGGCGGTGGCGAAGAAGAGGGACGATGATGACGGGGATTGCGGCGTGGATCCTCTACCTGCTGGCGTGCGCGGCGCTTACCTGCAACTCGCAAGAGGCGACGGGTGAGCGACTGAGCGTTCGAGTCACGGAGGACGGAAGTGGTTGAAGGACTTCTTGCCGAGCGGTGATCCGAGTCGGTGTGGCGCTGGTCCGATGCGGTGTTGGCACGGCTCGTTGTATTGGAACGGAACTCGGTAGCTGCTCTTTCGGGATAGCCGTGTCGCTCGAGTGTCCCGTCCTCGCTCCTTAGCGACGTTTCGCTGCCCACGTTGGAGGCAACGTCAGTCGTTCGGATGGGCAGGCACGGTGGCTTAGCGCTGGAGTAGCGCTGCTTGCTCACAGCGAGAAGGTCCCGGCCTTCCTGTGTGCACTTTCTGTGTTCTCCCTCCCCATGGCCCGCAAGGGGTTTCGCTGGGTACTCCGGTTTCCTCCCACAATCCAAAGACATGCCACCTAAGTTTAATTGCCCTGGCTGAATTGCCCCGGGGCCCTGAGATGTAACTTGCTTACCCCTAGCCTGCTGGACAACTGTTAAAAAGAGCCAAGTAGCTCAACGGTTCATTAAAAGTACTCCTGTATGGAACTCACGGAGTTGATAGAGGGCTGTATCCGCTATTTCGTTATGATGATAATAATAATAATTGCATTTATAGAACGCTTTTCACCCGAGGGTCACAAAGCGCTGCACAGGGCTGCCGAGAGAGCGATGTCCGGCGTTTTGCTTCCAGGTGCCCGAAGCTTCTTCATCCGCTGGGCAAGTTTTCGAATGAGCGAAGAAGCTCTTGAGGAATTGGGGAAGGGGAAGCCCTCCGTGGGAATAATTCTCTCGCAGGTCATGGTGCGAAACGTCGGCCGCACATCACAGTGGCATCTCACCACCTATCGGAGGAGCACCGCTCCCTATGTGGGGGGGGGGGNNNNGTCACCCTCCTCGTCGTGTGCCGTGCTGGCCTTCATAGGCGCTCGCCAACGGCGCTTGAACCGTACAGTCTGTTTAGGATACACGGGGGATTCTGTACAAGCTGCGGCACAAGTCTCTTTACCGCGAGTTATGACATCGCTGGGGAATAATATTTATAGGTTCTTTTCCAGACAATGTTCAAAGTGTCCTCCATCATGTTCAAAACACATGCTGCGTCTTTGGAACACTGAACAAGAACACTTAGTGCGGCACAGATCTGTGTTATGACTCAACATCCCCAAACTCGCCCGCATCTATTCACCGTTACCGGTAAAGCGACTTACGCCGCAGCGTGTGTGATGTGCCCTGCAGTCTGTAAGTGGCCGTGTTTCTGTGCCGACATGATTTCAAAATACGAAGCTGCGGCAGAGTGATTGAACCGTGTGCTTCTTGGTTTGGTGGTCGATACTGCGTGCTCGCTAATGTGTTGATTGTTAACGCGTCTGTCTGTCTGTGTCTGTGTGTCTGTGGTGCTGTCGCCTCGCTTCACTGGTGAACGTGAGAAATGATCAAAACAACAATGGACATGTGGGAGGCACGGTGGTGGCCCAGTGGGTAGCGCTGTCGCCTCCTCCTCACAGCAAGAAGGTCCCGGGTTCGAATCTCGGCTCGGTTGCCTTTCTATGTGGAGTTTGCATGTTTTCTCCCCGTGTCCGCGTGGGTTTTCGCCGGGCACTCCAGTTTCCTCCCACAGTCCAAAAAAACCACGCTGCTGCGTAGGTGAATTGGCTTTCAGACTAAATTGTCCACAGTGCCCGGTAATGGACTGGCGTCTCATCGTGGGTATATCCCTGCCTTGCGCCCTGTGTCTGCCGGGATAGGCTCCGGCTCACCGCGACCCTGTACAGGACTAAGCGGTTCTGACAATGAGATGAGATAATGGACATAAGTTCTTCTTGATCGTGAAGATTTCGCCAAATCTACAGGAATGTGCGGTGTTGTCGATGTGGCTGCGGGTGTCTCTGTGGCAGGGGGGCGGCAAGGGGGAGCAAGGCTATCCGGGGGATCGTTGTCTTTGGTGGGGAGCGGTGGCGCAGCGGTTGACGCACCTCACCACTGCTAACAGTGACTCAATGAGTAGCCGGGTCCCGGGTGAAAAACCATCATCACTGGGGAGACAAAGGCGGCCGGGCGTGGTGCTGTTCACGCACCCCCTCGTGTGCCGTGCTGGCCTTTGTGTGCATAGCAATCGTGTATATTCATAACCCAACCGCCGTGCTGTGTATGATGTTGCACAGCGTTGTGTTGTTATGATTGTATTTTATAGTTCGTGCGCCTTTTAAAGTCACAACTGTGGGGATCCATACGAACGGTTCTGTGCAGCGCTTTGTGACCCTCGGGTGAGAAGCGCTCCGGAATTGCAACTATAATTAATTATTAAACTACGCCGGTTTCTTTGTTGCGAATGCGCGGACAAGTGTGGTGCGTGGGGGGGGGAGTAGTGGCGCTGCGGTTAGCGCACAGTACTGACAGTCTACGAATTACGATCTGTGAACAGGTCCCCTGCCTCCCTCCTCCTCAGTTGGCCACCACGTTCGGAGTTGTAAACATCAGCACGGGGGAAAGACAAAGGCGGCCGGGCATGGTTATGGCCACACCAACCCCGTGCCAGGACGGGCAGTAATAGGTGCTCGCACAGTGTTCTTCCCCATCATTTGCATGGATATACTGTACGGGCTTTTTGTTTGTACTCGATGGCGGCGTGGTGGCAGTGAGTAGCGCTGTCACCTCTCAGCAAGAAGGTCCCGGTTTGGTTCCCGGGTCGGGTGCCGTTCTCTGTGCAGTTTGCGAGTTCTCTCTCTCTCTCGCCCCCCGTGTCCGCGTGGGTTTTCGTCGGGTACTCCGGTTTCCTCCCACCGAGGCTGCTGCCTCGATTATTCGGCCGTCTAAATAAATTGCCCCCTGTACCCTGCGATGTACTGGCGTCATATCCTGGGTATAGCCCTGCCTCGTGCCCTCTGTCTGCCGGGATAGGCTCCGTCCCCCCGTGACCCGATGCGGGATTTAGAGAATATTGATAATGTTGATAATATACCATAGCTTTATCCGAATTCGCAGAGTACCCGCCCTACGGGCGATCATGTTCCAAACGTGTCACACATTGCTGTCACGTCTCTTGTTGATGACGTTTACCCTGATTGCTTAGACCTGGATTTCACCCTTCTGTCATTTTGGGAATATTACTGACATTTCATGAGCGTAACCAATCAGCGGCACGTCCTGCTGGAACTATACGTCACAATCCTTGTTGCAGAGAAAGACAGAATGCGTTTTAAACTGTGCGAATAATCTCATAATGTATCCTCATGCGTCTGTGTTTATAGTGCATACCGGTGCCTTGTTTCTGTTGTAAGAATACAGGGAAATGTAACAACAATTAATGTTTTCTGCTCTTCAGACAAGTGTAATTGCACCGACCCGTTCGGAAATTGTAATTATTATTTGATGATCACCATTAGTCATTTTCAATTCATTGCTGGGTGTAATAATAACAATAATTGCATTTATAGAGCGCTTTTCACCCGAGGGTCACAAAGTGCTGCACAGAGCTGTGGAGAAGAGAACGGCACGTCAACAACAACGACATTAGGAAGGGAAATAAACACCAAATAAATTTTTGGGCATTTGAAAAAAAATACACTCGTTGCAGGACAACACGTAAAGTAATACTGTGATTGTAATGGATAGCAGATACGGCAGGCTGACGTCTCACCACACCGTTTGCAGCCCTCGTGGTGTCGTTACGCCACAATCCGCTGCACTCCTGCACGTGGATCCATCGCGTCGCTGATCTCAAGGTTCCATTCCCACACCGGTCGCCCTTTCTGGCCACAATCTCTCCGTGCCCTCGGCTGCCATTGTCACCGTCCTTGTCGGCCAGCCATCGTCAATTCTAGTCACGCGATCTGCCAGAGTCCTCAGTTTTACTGACCGTCTCAGATATGCGTGTGCTTGATGAACCATGCTCTCTGCCCCCTCTCTCTCTCTCTCTTCCCTCCTTTGGCTGCCATTCCACCAGCACTCCTCTTGTTCACCGAGCATCATATCTTCACGAGACGTGTCTTGCCTAAGCCCGCATTTATGAACAATCAATGTGATATCTCTGATTTACATTTGTTCCCAAATTCGGGTGCTCTGCGCTCCGTCTCTTCCATGGTTTGGCTGTTAGGTCATTAACAGCCTTCGTCACCTGTCGATAGCTCTGCCAAAGTCCACTTACATGCGTCTTAAATCAATATGAATTTTCTAATTTGCACGCGTTCCGTGTGCGCTGCTTGTCTCTGTGTAATTCCGATCGTACGTCACCTCTGTGTGCGTCTACACACACTCTGCTATCATTATATTACTGCAGTGATAGATGGGGCTTTATTTCACCAGGTGGGAGCCCATTGAGCCCAGACCTCGGGTCAATTACTGTTGTAATTGTGCGATCGGCAATGAATTGCAATAACTGTGTAATTGTATTCACAGTTTTAGATAATTACATCGCAATGAATGTAATTATATTGACCCGAGACCTCTTCGAGTTGACACAAGTCTGTTTGGTATTGGCGATTGGGAGTCAACAAGTGGATTCCTGACGGAATCTGCAATGAAAGCATTGCTGCCTCCATGGGTATTTTTGCGCTTTTGCCACAGAGCACTCCGCTATACCACGAGGTGTTCGGTAAGAGCCCCAGTATTTCTTGCCGTGTGCTGGGAGCTCCATCAGTTTGTCAGTGAGTTGTCATAGCGACAGTTGATCGTGAATTTATCAAAATATTTCAGCGATATCTGACAAAGTTACCGGCGAGGTGCAACGTAAGTCTCTTACGTAGTTTTGCAGTTGGCACCAAACCGCTTTTTCTCCTGGCATCATGCATCCACGTCTGCTTATATAATCACGTTTTTAAAAAAGAGCCACGCAAGCTTTTCGCGTAGCTCTAAACGTTCCTGCTGTCGGCGCCGCCATGCGCTACGTGGAATGCACATACATGGAAGCGTGGAACATGCTTCAATTGGAACGCGTGGCCAAACATAACTAACGGGCCTCCAGGTTCTCAGCCAAACCTGGAGGCCCGTTATTGAAGTCGGCAGTGCACAGCTATAGAGCTCTGAAATGCGGGCAGCAGTAGACAATCACCAAGTGTTTGAAGGACTGGGCAGGTTTTCATGAGATACAAACTAGTGGGTGAGTCACAGGCAGAATTGGATTGGGTTAATGTGATTCCAGTGTGCGAGCACGACATTGGAACCCTTACAAATGGACCCAGACCTTCTGCCATTGTTTCTGGAGGAAAGCAACGCTGCAGAAGAGACTTGGCATATACATGGCACCTACATATAAATAGGAGTCACACACAAGACCCGCCAACACAGCGCGTGAGGATGCCTCTGACGTGGGAGGCGAAACGTCGCGATGGAGAGAGGGAGCGATCGACGCGGCTGTCCCGAGAGAGCAGCTTTTCGAAGCAATCATCATGCATCGAGCCGTGAAAACCTGCATCGTTACATTTTATGATTTGACTCGAAGATCTATATCCCTTCCCCTTTGCCACGGGATGTTTGATTTAATACCGCTTTAAACGATATTTTTTTTACTGGCCTATGGGTGTTCACCAGATTAATGTCCATCATATGTGCATCTTCACCTCCACTGCTCCCCGATTCAGGGAGTGTCCTGGAGATGCGATACATCCGCTGGAATCCCGTTCTTTTGCTTCACCGTTTTGCCAGTTGTAATGTAACGCTGGCGGCACAGGGCGCCAGCAACAGTGGCAAACTCTGCTGTGAACCCACTGAGCCGAAAGCGATTCCCGGGCATTGCTAATGTGACTGGTGAGTGATATCCAAACAAGTATCGGGCCACTGCACCTCTCATCGTGCACTGAACCGGTGAAGTATGGTCAAACAACCCCTATAACGGACACATTGTGGGGAGGCCTTTGTCCTTGGGTGGATTTACAGAGGGCTGCGAATTATTAATCATCGTCATTGTCATGAAACATTGTAAATCCACTGTTGGATGAAGGCATCTTCCTTATGTCGTTTTAACTACGACGTTGCTGCTGTTGTTGTTCACACTTCACCACACGTGAAGCTTTTTAAACATTGCAACGGAATGATGATTGCTTCGAAACGCTGCTCTCTCGGGACAGCCGCGTCGATCGCTCCCTCTCTCTCCAACGCGACGTTTCGCCTCCTCGCACGTTAGAGGCATCCTCAGGCGCAGTGAGGATGCCTCTAACGTGCGAGGCGAAACGTCGCGAGTCGAAGAGAGGGAGAGCGATCGACGCGGCTGTCCCGAGAGAGCAGCTTTTCGAAGCAATCATCATGCATCGAGCCGTGAAAACCTACATCGCTGCATTGCAACGGAAGTCCACCAGACAACTTTAAAGATTCTACTTAAAAGTCTGCCTGCCTAAGAAGGTTCATTGTCCCAACTGTTCGCACCATCTCAAGGACTGTTGCCGCACACTTTTGCAGGACACGTCCTTGGAAAGGATTGGCGGCCAGTGGTCCTGAATTATGATGGCAGTGGCGCGTGCCCAAGAGGATGTTCACCGCGGAGATGGAGCGATGAAATCAGCTTGTGCGCTGGTGGCAGGTGCTCCGTGCACCTCATCATCGCAGGACCGTGAAAGACGGTGGCAGCCTGTAGAGGCCTTCATCCAGCAGTGAATTGAGCATGGCTGATGATGGATTCGATTAGAAATAACCGGGACCCCTGAGGAGGCCTTCATCCAGCAGTCAATTGAGCATGGCTGATGATGCTGTCGATTAGAAATAACCGGGACGCCTGAGGAGGCCTTCATCCAGCAGTGGATTGAGCATGGCTGATGACGACGACATGCCAATGAGAAACATTGACCGAGCAAGCCGCATGCAGGCTGAAACGTGCAGGGGAGGGAGTGCGGGATGCGGGTGGCCTGTGTGCATTAGGCACTACTGCTTTACGATTGTTCTCACAGTGATTTAAAAGCGCACACAACTTATCAGGATGGGGAGGTGATGTGCTTGTACGTTAGGCGCTGGTAATGCAATTTTAATATCCGCCGGTCTCGTAATTTGTTGTTCATAAACATCACCGATGTTGGGTTAGTGCCTGTTTTGTGTTGGTGCAATTCATGTCGTGGTTTAAAATGCACGGTGACCACAACGGGGTTGTCACGGTGGCCCAGCCGGTAGCGCTGTCGCCTCCTCCTCACAGCAAGAAGGGCCCGGGTTCGAATCTCGGCTCGGGTGCTGCTTTCTGTGTGGAGTTTGCGAGTTCTCTCCCTGTGTCCGCCTGGGTTTTCTCCGGGTTCTCCAGTTTCCTCCCACAGTCCAAACAACATGCCGCTGCATAGGTTAATTGGCTTTCAGACTAAATTGCCCCCAGTGCCCGGTGATGGACTGGCGTCCCATCGTGGGAATATCCCTGCCTTGCGTCCTGTGTCTGCCGGGATAGGCTCCGGCTCACCGCGACCGGTGCAAAGGTCGCTTGAAGCGAACAGCGCCGCTGGTGAGGTACAATCCCAGAAGGCCGTGCAGTTAGGCGGTTGCATTAAAATCTGTGTCCCATTACAGATGTGGAGACGGTTCGTTATTTATCCCATGAGCACCTGGGTGATGCGACGTTTTGTTATATAATCGGGGAAGGGCACACGAGCTATGCCGAATCGGTTCCTGAAGAAGCTCCCAACATGTGGAGCAAAACGTTGGACAGCACACCAAACAGCACGCGGCACAACCCGATAAGCCGTGGGACGGCCGTCACGGCACCGTGGGGCGGCCGTCACGGCACCGTGGGGCGGCCGTCACGGCACCGTGGGACGGCCGTCACGGCCGTCACGGCACTTGGGACGGCTGTCACGGCCGTCACGGCACGTGGGACGGCTGTTACGGCCGTCACGGCAGCGGTCGCCTCTGCGTTGAATCTCCCCGAGCCGCGTTTCAGTTCTCGCGTCGATGTTGATTTCACTGTCGTCAGTGAAGCACGAGGTGATTGGATTCACGTTTGAATTCGCACGGCGCCCACGACAACACATGTTGTAATGTTTAAAAATAGCAATAGTTCATGGAGTCGTTATAAACCATTTTGAGTTAAACGCCCGACTAATTTATTTATTTATATGTGGGCCATCGGTGTACACGCTCGAGCCTACCAAACGCCCTGTACCGCAGACTCTTTAGACTTAATAAGGACAGCGCTTGTGCAATAACATATCATTATCTAAAGAGAAACAAGTGTACGAATGAAGGTTATATGAAGTGTCATGCTGTACCTGAGCGTTAATGTTCTTGTCCTCGATCCTTCAAGGGCCCATGTCGCCTTATTATACTGCTGAGCTCTTCAGCGTTTCAAAACAACGGTGGGACGCCTGCCCTTGTGAAAAGTCTTTGTACCTCATCTCAAAGAGACTCGGTTGTTTATTTGCCAGTAATAGATCGGGTGCCCTGTCTGGGTGGTTGGAACTGGTTATCTGTGTGGCTTAATTACCACCCACCCCCCCGGCAGGTTACCTCGCACCTCTGGGTCGTTCTGTCTTTACATACACATATCCTACATTGACAATGTGCCTTGCATTATACGTTGTATTATTATTATGAGAGTAAAAACATTGCTGTTGTTCTTCCAGGCACGTGTTTGCCCCCACGAAAATTGTTAAACAGTGAAGTATAAATGATAAAAAAACTCCCCAAAACTATTCAGAGGAGCCAGCGCAGGGCGCATCATAAAAACAATAACTATTTGTGAGATATGAATGTGCAGACGTGAAGGTTGTGTGGACATTATTTGTTTAATTGTTCTTCAGTTTGTTTCAACGGTGGAGTCAATGGAGGGAGCGATTGGAGTGGTTAACACACGGCGCTATAAGAACCCGGAGGTTTGAGTTCTATTGCCTGGCGTGATTAGCAGACGAGAGCGAGCGATACTCGAACCGGTCCTCCACCAAGTTGGAGGGACGTGTGCTCGAACATACCTGTGCCACTGACATTGCGGGAGATTTTCGTCCAGAAGTGTGTTGATAAAGGACTGTAAGTTATTGCTCATTTAATCTTGTGAATTCAATAATCTCATGACTCGCGATGAAGCAAATATTAATACGAGTGGGACCGTGTATAATTTAAAAGTTAAAGTGGCTGCTCATGTCTCAAATTAATCCTCGCGTGCTATATTCACCGTGGTCAACCGCTGTGAATATTTGGCATTTAATCCACAGAGAAATACGGTTCAAAAATGTTGATGCATGCAATTCTCTTTTTGTTTTGCTTTAGCGAATGCGTTTACACATGAATTCGGTCAGATGAAAAGTCTGCTGAATGGGTGTTAAGCTCACGTAGCCTCAAAAGCACGTGGCAGCCGCCCCCTCCAGCACGTGTCGAGCAGCCAGTCCCCCCTGTCGCTCTCTGCAGCCCCAGAAGATGTGAGACAAGAGTCTCTTGCACCGCACATTCGCACAGCAGGCTGTCATGCGGATGCTACACACTAGACACCCACCGCTGAACACTCACCGCGAGACACTCAGCAGAGCGGGCTACTGCCACAGAGGCCCCATCGATGTTAGGAGGCAGCAGGCGCCCCGTGGTCACAGCGATAACGATTGAGCTGAACCCATTGATGCCTCGGAAGGTCGAAGCGGGGGGTCGAATGAAGGGATCGTCGATAAGGTGCTTGCGTGTCACCGCCACGTGACTCTGTGCCTCGCCGCAGGCAGTGCGGACTTCCCAGATCGCACATCATTAGCTTTACGGGACGCGGTGATGACACGCACACGGGGTGACTGCACACGTCACTGCGGCTTGTCACGCTCTGAGTCTCCATGTATCTCTCTGAGTCTCGCGCGCTCTCTGTGTGTCTGTGAGTTTCTATGTATCTCCCTCTATGTATAGCCCAGTCTCTATATATCTCTGAGTCTATCTCTCTCTGTGTCTGTGAGTTTCTATGTATCTCTCCGAGTCTCGCGCTCTCTCTGTGTCTGTGAGTTTCTATGTATCTCGCTCTCTATATAGCCGAGTCTCTATATATCTCTTGAGTCTATCTCTCTGTGTGTCTGTGAGTTTCTATGTATCTCGCTCTATGTTTAGCCCAGTCTCTATATGTCTCTGAGTCTATCTCTCTGAATCTATGTATTGCTTTGAGTCTCTCTCTCTCCATCTCTATATAGTTCTCTCCACAGTTCTGTGCAGCGCTCTGTGACCCTCGGGTGAAAAGCGTTCTATAAATGCAATAACTATTATTATGCATCTCTATGAATCTATGTATCTCAATGAGTCGCTGTATGTAAGCACTTGTCCAGCATCTTGGTCGCTGTCGCTTGGGGGCAGTTTGTTGGTGAGTGGGGTGAGGTGTTGCAGAATCCTCCTCTTCACAGCGTCACAATGCGGTGACAGCACAAGTGTACGATTGGACAACTATGGCAGACAGTGGGTACAGCGGAGCATTGGGGCCAATGATATGGCAGTGTCTGGTGGTTGCTCACTCGCCAACACTCTAATGGACACGAGATGGAGATGTTTTGAATAAACTATTTACAAAAACACCCCGTTGAATCGCATTTGGAAGTCACCATTGAAAAATAGGTTTTACGCGCAAATGGGCCTTGCCTCAATGAACCCGCTGACTGGGTTAGTTTGACTTGAATCGCGTAAACGCCATAATAGTGTCTTGTTTTTTTATTTTAATCATACACGCATGACAGGCTTAATTCAGTGAAGCAGAATTTGCTGCTTCAGTAGTCATTCGCATTTTGCAATAGTAAGAGCAGACAATCTCAATCATAGCTGTAGGCCTTTAAACAAATATCACAATGGTTATACGCAAACAAGTAACTGCGTGAATGAATTCACGAATGTGAAATGTTCCCACCAATTACATTTTAATGGTAGGTTTTTTTTAAAATATTTTAGTGGATTGAACAAAAAGCGATCAAGAGGTTTTTTTTGTAATGAAGCTTTAGTAATTATATTCTTGTTTTCATATGAGGTGCAGCGATATTAAATAGCAGTAAACGTAAATATATCCAATGGTAGAGATATTAATCCTTTCAAGCATGGCACACACGTTCTTAGTCTGGAACAAGAAAGATATAAATCTGCAAATTCTATTTGTCAGAGTAGAAGCTGAGCTTTGGCAGATATTGATTCATGTCTTTGCTGTGTCTGTTTTTGGTTGAAATTGTGGTGTTGCAATTTCCCAAATGTTTTTTTGCAAGACTTGCCACAACAACAATGCATATGTGTACTCTTCAGTTTACTATAACGCGCGTCAGGAAAGTAAGGTGCAGTGCAGACTTGTGCCCACAGTCAACAATTGTCGTGTCTCCGCGGAGCCTCGCGGTGATATTTTGTTGAGACAGCAGGGTGAGCTTTCTGGAAGCGTGAGCACTCGCGTGGCGAGCGCGAGCTCTCGAAGCCAAGTGCAGTGCACGAGTGTTCTCGCCATCAGAGAGACGACGCGGTTGAGAATAATGCAATCCAGCGCACATTATGAGAGTGTAATGTTCTGTACAACGCGCTTGTTGTGTTGTGTGTGCAGTTTTAATGGAAGCTTTAATTATTGTTTAAACAAACCAAGTCAGAGGGTCCTTCCTGGCTCTGGCTTTGTATGTAAAGGAACAAGTGGGTTATTTTCACTGGCTTTGTGATGCACTGCTTGGCGAGGGCCACTACAACAATGTTATTTAATTAAGATCACACACATGCACTCCCCTACACTCAAAATGCGGAGGATGTGGTGACACACTGCGGCGCGACCTTAAAAGTGAACTAATCCTGCATTGACACGTATAGAGAGATAAGAGATGTTACGCTGCTGCTGAATTTATTGCAAGATTCATGCGTCAATCTGCAATGAACTCCCTAACAAAAAGTAATTCATGGGGGAGCCTTTGAGATAGCCTTGCACTGTGATAAAGTCAACGATAATGTGTGTTGTGATTTTCTAAACCAGTTGCTAAGCACATGCGCCAAAGACCCAAAACATTAAGCGACCGGCGACACACGAGGTCACTCAGAGTTAGAATACATATTGTTAATTGACCTGAGCAAGGTTGTGACGAAGATCTTGTAGAAAGAGATGGTGGGACGGAATTCCACACAAGAGCAGTGTGAGCGAAGAGCGCAAGAAGGGTTTTTACCTGTGTAGCCACCGTCAAACCACGCCATTTGCAGAGGCCTGTTTAGACTCGACGAGTTTCCTGGTTTTGCGCCTCTGGTTGCCATTGGTTCCAGCGCACACAGACGAGAGAGGGCCAGTTGCCCTGCCGCTTCCTCCGGAGGACCATAATTAGCCAAGCCAAGGTCAGGTGGCCTAATGTGGAGATGGGGGAGGACTGAGGGTTGCGACTGTGGAAGAGTATTTAGGACGAGGCCAGATGGAAGAAGGTGTGAAAGAAACCTGGTGTGGATCGAGCTGAAGTGTGATAGAACCGACTGTGTCAAAGAGTCCAGTGAAGATGCTACCAACCGTACTTAACCTGCATCAGTGCGCGAGTGCTTGGGTGGGCGAGTGTTTTTGTGGCCTGCGGTGCCGTGGCCGAACCAGTGTCGGTGAGCCAGATGCTTACCAAACCCGCCATTCTCAGCCTGTGGGTCGTGACCCATCAGCGGGGCCACAAGCGCCACCAAGTGGAGACCGGACCCAAGTTGGCCAAGCGAACCGCGAGAGGCAAAGGGATTTACGATGACACGAACCCCTCTGCTCCTCGCTGCTCCCCCTGCAGGAGATGAGAGCGACGAGGAGCTGGCGATGCGTGCGACCTGCACGTTGGACAGCGAGACGGGGCCCTGCAGAGCCCTCATCCCACGCTTCTTCTACAACCGTTACACGCAGCGCTGCCAGGAGTTCGACTTCGGAGGATGCGAGGGCAACGCCAACAACTTCGAGACGCTCAAGGAGTGCCGCGCCACCTGCAGAGCGGTGCAGAGTAAGCGCCCGCACCCTCGAGCCAGCGGCGTGGCCATCGCGACCGGCGAGCGTGCAGGCGGTGGCTGTGCGCCGGCGCGAGCTGGCGTTTTATTCCGCCTTGAAATTTGAGATTTGCTCTCAAGAGCTGCTCTTTCACGATAGCCGTGTCGAGCATCCCTCGTTTGTTCGTGACGTGCTGCATCCCACATGGTGCCTCCACCATGGGGGATGCAACGTCATAAAGGAGAGAGGAGGATTGTTCAACACTGCTGTCCTGAAAGAGCAGCTATTATGAGCAACTCTTATACATTGGGCTATGGGATCCTACATCGGTACCTTCAGAAATTGGTGACTGGGGTCAAAATACAACACATTATTTGATTTGAACCCCAGGATGCCCTCTTTGCTCTCCAATCTTATTTCAGTGCAAAATTAGATCCCACTCTCCCCCCCCCGTTCTAGCCCATGCCCAGCCTTGATCCCACTCTAATTCAGAATACCGCACAGTGGAGCCTGTCCATGGTCCCTCAAATAGTTTGTTTCAGTTTGACTTTTATCTGCATTAAGAACGAGCACATTCTTGGCTGGCCGGTTGAACGACCACAGGGAGGGCACTGTTGTAATAATGACAGCTCTGTGACTCCCAAGGTCAGAATTCTACACAAGTCTAAACGCTATCTCACACTGGGCTATGCGGAGTGGAGGAGAGCTGGATGGGGGGCGGGGGGGTAGGGGGGTCCTGATGTGATTCTTTGCACCGGCGCCCTTAACATCTACACTGCGCCACAATCGTGACCCCGATTTACTTATCATCCCAGCTCGTAACGTCACAGTGGAACAAGGGATTTAGCCACTATTAAACTGACTAACCGATCGAGTATGGTACTGCATTGGAAGCTTATAAGTCAGAGGGAAGACGGCGTCACCATTATCTCCGTACCACAACTCATGATCTGATGAAAGTTGCTCGTTTCTAGCTCCGCTTTAAACTCGTGAACCAACTGCAGTGCAAGGGACGAGCTACTGAGCAACACGACCGTGGGGAGACCGCCCTCTGACCCATCGCTAACGCTAGTCATACTGTGACCTTTACCATCACACCTTGCCGTCATCGTCGCCCTTGAGTCCGTGTAAACTCCCCGCTCTTCCTCCTCCCTCTACCGCAGAGGTGGCCAAGAAGTGCCGCTTGGAGCCGGAGGTTGGCCGCTGCCGCGCCGCGATCCCTCGCCACTTCTACAACATGACGACGGGCCGCTGTGAGGCCTTCATCTTCGGGGGCTGCGGAGGCAACGACAACAATTTCCTCACGACCGAAGAGTGCGTGGCCAACTGCAGGCGCCCCAGATACAGAGGTCGGTGCCGCTGGGCCTTCGTTATGGGTGCAGCCAATGTGGGTGTCGTGGGCTACCCGGGCAACCCCGATGCGTTAAGATAACGGTTGAAGTGACGCGCGCGACACTTTTGGCAAATTTCTCAGTATCGTTTTGAATCTGCGTTTTCTCTTCTCAGTTTTTTCAGCGAGACGACTAGGATGTCGATTGGGATAATATTGTTGCCGATTTAAACTGCCACTGGCCAGGTTGACCTGGGTTTGCCGGTTGCCCCCTCAGTGGTGGGGGTATTGTATTTGAATATCATGGACAAATTACCTGACTGACGTCAACATTCCTTGTTCAGAAGGCAAGCAGTGGCTCTTCAGATGGAATCTTTAAATACACGGTAGCACATGAGCAGTAGGATCAGTTTTGAGTTAGTGCCTAGCAGTTGCGTAGGTTTAATGTAAATATAAAGCTCCTCTCAACGATTCGATATATCATATAGACATTCACTACCGGGATCCATTCACGTGTAGCCTTGCCCCAACTTCCGCAGTGCGGCTGTGTCCTGGTCACTGCTGCGACACTGCTGCACGGTGTCGACTCGATAAGGTTGTCGGTAAGAATCACGAAAATCAATTTCGGTCAACGGGCAACTGCGCGGAACGTGATTAATTAGGTGCGTGACGCGGAATGATGGCGATGGAATCGACTGCAGTCGCAAAGAGCTCCGTTGGCCGCAGATGTATGGATCGTTCCTTCTTTCAGAGCTCGACGTACAAGAAGGCTCTTTTGGAATAGCCGTATCGAGTGTTACTGCTCTCTCCTTCGAGATGTTTCGCTTCCCATGTTCGAGGCATCATCAGGATTGTGACTCAAAATGTCTCAAACCTGATGATGCTTCTGAGCGATTAGCCGGTGCCAACATTTGCTCGACACTGCGTCCTATATATTATGATGTTTTCGGACAAGTATTTAGTGTTTTTGAATTGTGGGAGGAAACCAGGGAACCCGGAGGAAACCCACACCAGATCGGAGGAGAACCCACAAACGCTGCTCAGAAATGTGCCCTGGGTGAGAGCTGAGTCTCCTCGGGCAGGACTTTCTGAGAGGTGCAGATGTTACGTCTGAACCCCCGCTCTGGTCTCGACTCAAACCGCATGGAATCGATTCCGATTTGTGTTCCCTTTTGTTCCACTGAAGAGAGGCTGTTGCGTATTTTTAGGCAACTTCTGTAGGGTTCCGTAGGCGCCAGTGCTTTGTTCGAAGTGAATCTTCCGCTTCAAGCTATGCATGCTGCTGTAACAGGGCCTCTTCGTATTTGTTTTCGCAAGCTACATGGCAGTTGGTTGGTTAGGTGGCGACCGTGACCGTTTGAACGAAGAGTAACAGATCTGAAACCCCGCTGGTCAATACTTAATGTCCCGTGCTAACCACATGCTGGTAATTGTTTGGGCATGTACTCTCATAGATGCATGCCCAGGACGGCTTAATTTCAGCCAGACCTGTCCAGGGCTGAGAACCAAAAATATTTCTCTTCTACCCATGACCACTACATCCCCCCCCCCACACACACACTATCCTCTGCTGTCAGGGTGGAATTGGGTGTCACTGGAAAATGTCCAAAAATATTTCAAGAGATATCAAAGCCCTGTACATGCCATTGCAGAGTACTGGCACCAGATTCACGCCAGATGCCAAGTTATTTGTCAAGCTGCCTCCCATGGGTCTGCCATTGAATTTAGCGGCTGCATTCACACCGATGAATTGTCACCATCCGGTGTCAGGACGTTGTTTTGGCGGTAGTGTGATGATTTGTTTCACTGGTTAAAATCGATCGATGTGCTCGCGTATACAATCACGTGCGACCATTTATGATCGATGGAGATTGCTTAGCAGAGCTACTCTTTTGGGATAGCCGTGTTGCGTTTCTTCTTTCTCATTTACGACGTCGGAGGCATCATCAGGCCTTCCGAACACGTTCTGAGCACCTTCAAAACGCTTGATGACAACTCCAAGGTGGGAGGCGAAACGTTGCAAAGGAGCAGGAACGTTCGACACGGCGACCCGGAAGAATAAGCTTCGGAGAGCAATACTAATATTGCATTGCTCAGTGAAAACCATTATGGGTACAATCTATTCCTTAATTAAATCGCCCAGTTGTGATAATTAAATTACTTAGGAATGGGAAGCTCAGTGCTGTTGGATATTGGCGCTGGCATACAAACCGAACCTCCCTAAACCTGCGTCATTTTTATTTCCTTATCCGCGTGGCGCGGTGGCCCGGTGGGTAGCGCTGTCGCCTCACAGCAAGAAGGTCCCGGGTTCGAATCTCCGCTCGGGTGCCTTTCTCTGTGGAGTTTGCATGTTCTATCCTCGTGTCTGCGTGGGTTTTTGCCGGGCACTCTGATTTCCTCCCACAGTCCAAAAACATGCTGCTGCATAGGTTAATTGGCTTGCAGACCAAATTGCCCACAGTGCATGGTGATGAACTGGCGTCACATCGTGGGTATATCTCTGCCTTGCACCCTGTCTATGCCGGGATAGTCTCCAGCCCACAGCGAACCCTGTGCAGGACTAAGCGGTTTCTGAGAATGAGATGAGATCGCATTAGTGAAAGTCAGCACATAGACTCCTCTCCCACACATCTCCTGCTACATTAACATTCCTGCTGCCAAAAGAAAGTCGCTATAAAAAGACAATGAGCCCATCTGTAGACGCTGCTTTTACAGAGCAAAGAGTGCTGTGTTACAAGATGGTCCTGGGTTAATGGCAACAGCTGTTCTATGTTTGCAAAGTTGTTGTTGTTTTTTACGCGTACATTTTTCCATTGTGAGGTCGGCACGGTGGCGTAGCGGTGCCACCTCACAGCAAGACGGGCCTGGGTTCGATTCCCGGTTTTTGGGGGGGCCGTTATGTGTGGAACCGTGTCCACATGGGTTTTCGTGAAGTACTCCGGTTTCCTCCCACAGTCCAAAGACAACCTGCCCAGATTGATTGGCTTCTTGACTAAATTGTCTTCCTTGATATGGCCCTGCCTTGTGCCCTCTGTGTGCCGTGCTGGGCTCCGGCTCACCGCGACGCTGTGCAGGATTATTCAGCGTGTACAAATAACGAATAAATAGAAATTTACATTGTATTCTGCTGGAAGGTTCGCCATGCCTGTTTTAAATTCCGCTTTGTGTTCGATTTAAAGTTGTGCCTGCTCCCACCTCTTCCAGGAAGTATGTACAGTGTGGAAGAGACAGCCACAGTTCCGTTTCAGAGGCGCAGTTGGTAGCTACTTCAATTGGAGGGCCTTCCGCTAACAGTGGCCCGAGCACGGCATTACAGAGATGCGCCTTTACCTTATCGCCGATTTCTAGTCAAAGGTCGGAAGTGAATTCTGAGAATTTGAGGTGGTGCTCATCTCCTCTGTGCAGTCAGTCAGTTAAAACTCCACATTTCTGTGGCAGAGGGTAATTCTAGCCAGAGGACAGCCCCCGGTTTGCTGAGCCATGAATCGATTTTCTTGCCAATGTTATCGCCGAGCAGGGATCCCCAAGATCTGCCTGTGGCCAGCCGAAAGGGGCAACTGTGAGGACAATAAACTGCGCTACTTCTACAACGTGGACACGCGCGCCTGCGAGAGCTTCCAGTACAGCGGCTGCGACGGCAACGACAACAACTTCGCAAACGAGGACACGTGCAAGCACGTCTGCTTCAAAGGTGAGCGGCTGGGAGGGAGAGGGCCATTGTTGCCGGGTTAAGCGGCTGCTGTCCACGGTGACTCGGGTTGGTCGGTTGCTCTCGCGGTGGCGGAGCAGGGTTTTATAACCCGATGCCCTTCCTGATGCTCGTCTGCTTCGGTCAGATGAGCTTTGCATCGTTGTTCGGCTGGAATCTCCTCCCAGACCTGCGAGGGCAGATGACGTAGCTCTGGGGTTCATCGGAACACCAGAACCTTCCACCACGGCGAGGTCACAAACTACTGGGGGCGAGAAGAGGGGTGGCTCGTTGCGTTAAGCAAGCACCATCTGTGCAGGATGCTGGGCGGCTGAGAGGTCGGAGGGAGAGCGTTTAGCTGACGCTGCTGCGATTATGGGTTTCAATCCGGGGTTCACTGAAACTTGTACGATGACTAAATAAGGTTTGCAAGCGTAGCGAGTTGATTGTCTCAGGCTATAGCCATACATGCTGACGTGCGAGGCGAAATGTCGCGAGGAGAGGAGAGAGAGACATCGACGCGGCTGTCCCGAGAGAGCAGCTTTTCGAAGCAATCATCATGCATCGAGCCGTGAGAACCTACATCATTACTTTTGCATTTAATTTGTAAGTTTTTTTTTTTTAAACCATTCCATGAACGGTGCTGTCGGAGTCACAGCGGGTTGGAAAGTGCTGGCCCCGACTGCATGCACCAGACAGCACGAGAAGGGATCTGGGAGGCAGCTCTGGAAAGTCCCTGTTTTGAAAAGGCAGGAAGCATATCTCTGCACATGAAATAAATTATATTTTATTTGTAATGATGTATGTTATTTATTTATTTAACGAAAGAACTTTTAACTGCTTTCAGCCTCTGAAATGTCATTTGGTGAGTGACGCTGATACGTAATAATTATTATGAACATCTTTGCACAGCCTTGCATGCAAAGGTCACGAAGCGCTTTGCAAAACTAAGATCCGGAAGTAAAACTATAACCGCACGCAGGCTGATGAACGGTGTCGATGGTAAAACCCCATCACTAGTGATCAAGTAAAACGGCTCCCCACTGGACATGCCTGATCACCACAAAAGCAGCATAACTTTACATTTACTCAGTTGGGATCGCGCAACAGCACCCATCTGCCCCTGCTCAGAGACGGATGATCCCCCCCAGGTCACTCCTGCAAATGATACAATCAGGGTCCCTCCACTTCTTGCCTGGATAAACAAAATAGGCTTGAAAACGTGAATCTTGAGCCTGTAACTGCAGCAGAGGTATGTTCCCCTTCGCTGTCAAGATCGAACCAAAACCGTAAATGGTGAATAGAAATATTTTAAGTCACGTTTATTTTTTCTATCTTACGTGTGAGTCGCTGGTGGGCCGGAGTAGGTGAGTGAATATTTTAACCGTAGCCATAGCGACAGGCATAGTGGATGTGCGGAGCGCGAGGAACGGTTATATTTTTGCAGGTCCGACAGAACTCGGCAGAAATTAATACCCGAGTTGATACATTATGATTGCTTCCAAAAGCTGCCCTTTCGGGATAGCCGTATCGATCGTTCCTCCTCTCTCCTGCGTGATGTTTGTGGTGAAACGTCTGTTCCGGAAGAGCATCCTTTGGAAGTAATCATCGTGCATCGAGCCGTGAAAACCTACACCAGCGCAGTCGATACATTGTCAATTGCGATGGGAATACGTCTCCAACCGTTCGACCGCACAGTCAACACTTCTGTCTGTACAAAATGCATTAATAGTGGATGATACCTTTGTGGACGTCGTGCCAATTCAGAAATTTGCAGACTAATTAGCTGATTTTGCGGGGGTGCGTTAGCCCGCGGAATCCTGACTCATTTTTTCGTCACAAACGACCGCGGCTGCGCACGTTGTTGTTGCTGGGTTTTTTTTTTTAAACGCCGTGTTTTTAATCGGATTTCTTGATCTCGTGAGCGCACACGGCGCTTGCGACCTTACAGCAATTCAGTGCCCGAGCCACGAGGGTGACCGGGACACGTGTGGGCTGTGACACTTAAAGCTTCCGGTATTTACCCGCCACTCGCTTCCGCAAATTGTCTTTCCACGAATTTTCGCTCGTGGATGAGAGACGCCCCAACGCCCCGCGGATTTCCCAACAGGAAGTCAAAATGCTAAGGTCTCCCGTTGACTCCCGGAGACTTCCCCCCAAGCTAAGTGCTGTTGTTTGCTTGCCTAACAGCCAGTTGAAAATCCACTGCTGGATGAAGGTCTCACCACACCATTATCGGATGCCTAACCAGTATTCAGCGTACGTGTCAGTGTAGGTTGGCGAAGTGAGTCAGGCATGTCAGGATTAGGTCCGATATTGCTCACCGCCGATGTTAGCCGTGGTCAGGAATCGAGCTCAGAGTGTTTTCAGTGAGAGCACATGACCAGGTTGGAGCACATCCATCCACAGCACGGTGAACACCAGCCGGACAGGGGTGCCTATGCGTGTGGCCAATAATCTGGCGAGGTGGAGATGATTGTTGGTGGGTCACACAAGCGTCTGTCGAGATGGAGCCATGAAAAGGCGATAGAGCAGAATCTCGCCTCCGCCTCTTCCGTTCGCATGGGACTGTGTGTTTCCCACGAACACGCAAGCGCTTTCTCCGGGGGCTGCAAACACGAATTAAGAGATAGCGCCTTAATGCGTCGATGCCCATTGAGCTTTGGACAGTTGTCAGTAGTGCTGGTGAAGCACGTGGTTGTCTTCTAGCCGGTCTGTGGGTCCTCGTGCCTCTGGGTCATGCCGTCTTCGAGAGCGAACGGAACACCCTGCGGCACGTGACAAGATGAACTTCATATTGTGTTATAAACACAAGGTTGAGTTGACCTCTTGGAACCCTGTGCCAGGAAGACTTCCTGCCGTTTGGCAAAAGCCGTGATGGGTTTAGGTGGCCAGGTGGCTCACTGATCATAGCGTTGATGCACCAGCTGCTGAAAACCTAGGTTCGATTCCAGATTTCACCCACCCTTGAATAAACATTGTCCATTTTCCTAACCTATTAGTCATGGCAGCTAAATTGCACCAAGTGAATGTTGTTGCTTAATTAGAGATATAATTTGTTATATTTATATAGTGGTGGCACCTTTCATCCACATGTCCCAAGGTGCTGCAGGAAACAGAGGTGGGAGGAGAGGCCAGCCAGGTGGTTAGCTGATGCAAACATTTGCCATACGCCCTGTCCTATACATTTTGATTTTATCGGCCAATCAACGAGTGTTTTATAGCTGTGAGAGGAAAACAGAGAACCCTGAGAGAGCCCACACAGAAAAGGGGGAGAGAACACACAACCCCCCACACAGAAAGGGGCCTGAGGCAGGAATTAAACCACCTCAAGCATGAATATCTGTGAGGCGCAGATATTGCCACTGCCTGGACACCCTGCCGATTATCATTACCGTAATAATAATAATAATAATTGCATTTATAGAGATCTTTTCACCCGAGGGTCACATAGCGCTTCAGAGAGCTGCGGAGAGAACGGCACGTCAACAACAACGGCACCAGAATGGAAAATCAACAGCAACAATATATATATATATATGTTTTGGGTTTTTTGTTTTTAATATACGCAGCGTTGCAGACCAACAACTGTATCATTGCAGTGCGCCGCCATACGCAAGACTCAGCCATTGTGTGATGCCGTCAGGGCCCAACTTTTCAAAAGTCGATAATTCCACCGCAAATGACTAAGTTGAGACCTCATGCGCAGCAAGCGAATGCTCCAGGTCACGCTCACAATCACGAGCTTAGCCTGGTCTCATGAGATCTCGCTTGGTTCGACAAAATCAACTTTGAAAACGTTCTTGTTTAAGCACCTGAGCTAAAATTAAATTGGTGGTTTCAGCCCAGTCCCCATTGGCTGCACACACAAAAATCGCATTGTTCGTTATCTTTTTTAACATAACCACGCTTATTCCAGCCCCATAATGGATGTCTTTAGTTCCACATGCGGCATTTTTGTACAGAGACCCTGTGCAATCCCATTTTAGATGAAGAGGCCCGGGCGGCGATAGATTGCGGCTCCCCCCGCGACCCCGTACCGGATTAAGCGGCTACTGATAACGAATGAATGAATGAATGAAGTCGTTCTGCGGCGTCACCTTTCCAGAACCGTTCTCCGACGCGGGAGCCCTGCGAGCGGAGCGATTATTGCCGAGCGGGCGCTCCTGTCCGGCCATGTGCCCGGCCATGTGCTCGGCCATGTGCCCGCGTGTGCCCGGCCATGTGCCCGGCCATGTGCCCGGCCATGTGCCCGGCCATGTGCCCGGCCATGTGCCCGGCCATGTGCCCGGCCATGTGCCCGGCCATGTGCTCGGCCATGTGCCCGGCCATGTGCCCGCCTGCGGAATGATTGAAAGGTGCAGCAGAGCGATTGGTCGCGAACACGACTGCTGGCGAGAGGGCCTTCACTCGGCGGAGCTCCAGAGAGCCACTCTCGGGTGGAATCGTGGCCTACTCTTCCACGCTGGACCAGGCGCCTTGGAAGGGGTGGGAGAACCCACACTTTGCCCCACCAACGAATACAGTGTATCCGTTTGTGCTGCCGGGTAGACGGAGGCAGGATGTTGAATTGAGGAGAACTGCTGCATTTCCCACCGCTCGCTCCCACCCGGCAACCTCTGAGTGGGCTGTCAGACTATATACTGTAACAATAACTGCTTGTACCAGGCTGGGTGCACCTTGGCAGGAGATTACGGGACAAACCCAAGTGCTTTTCGTCGACTGGCCAAGATAACTGGCAGGCGCACCCCACAGAGAAGAAGATGCTAAGTATAGCCTCTTAACAGAGTCAGGTCAAGCGCTGTTAGCAGGCACCAATAATGGCCAGCAGGACACACGAGGGAGCGGGTGGCCAGCACAGCACCCGGCCGCCTTTGTCTCCCTGGTAACGACGTTTCCACACCACACCAGGTACTGTTTTGAGACTGAGTCAACCGAGGGAAGGCCCGGGACCGTTTCAGAAAATCTTCACCAGTGTTGGCCGCGAGCAGGAATCGAACTCCGGTCGCCGAGTTTGCAGCGCAGCGCCAAGCGCTGCGCCGCCGCACCCTGCGCGCACATGCCCGCGGGGTCGTAGATTTAACCTCGCCGCTGTCTCTCTCTTTCTC
>JAZEWT010000023.1:3888453-3905926 GCA_036362905.1 Mordacia mordax | reverse complement strand
CATAGAACATGTACACGCACGCGTGTGTCTGCTGGCTTGTGCGTAACTCTACATAGAACATGTACACGCACGCGTGTGTCTGCTGGCTTGTGCGTAACTCTGCATACTGTGTCGCGCTGGCGCCTTCTCGAGACGCCCGTTTTGTCGCCTCTCTGATAAGGTGACTGCCTACGTCCTCTTAAGAAATGCAAAAGCTGCTCCATCCAGATGCCCTTCAAATAGACAACTGGAACACCCAAGTGTGCCTCTCGATGATAAAGCCGTGTTTGCGTTTTGCGAGACTAACCTCATGCTATCTGCTCATGGGAACCCCATCCCTGTGGTCATCGCCTGGATGGGAATGCCTTTTCTGGGCTCGTCACATGTTTTGTTGTTAAGCTCTGTGTGCTCGAGAAGCTGCCTTGCGCGTTAGCTTTTCTCTCTCTTCTCTTTGCCCATCATCTGCGTTTTATTAAATCCAATTCCCCAACGCGGCTAGCTTGTTGCTCTTGTCATCGTGCCCAAATTCGCTTTTTGAAGGAGTTGTTTTAAAATGTTTTTAGATGGGATTTTTGAAAAAAAATCCCGCACATGTTGTTATGGGGCAGGGAGATGGCGGGGGGGGGGTGTTTACATCTTGTTTGCACGAGGCGGCGATTATAGATGCCTCGAGATTATAACGTGGCCTGGTTTGCGATGAGCTTTGGCTCAACCTCGTGTGACACTGAGGGTCTTTCAGCCTTGGAGCTGTGCAGCGCTTTTTAACAGTTGTCCAGCAAGTTACACTATCGCAGGGAATCGAGGGACAATTTAGTCAGGACAGCTAACCTAAGCAGAATGTATCTGGACCGTGGGAGGAAACCGGAGTACCTAGCGAAAACCCACGTGTGGACACGGAGAGAGAGAGAGAGAACACGCAAACTCCACACAGAACAGCGGCACCCGAGCCGGGGATTGAACCTAGTCTTGCTGTGAGGTGACAGCGCAACTCACCGCGCAACAGTGCCGCCCTGTATATATGTAAAGGTGCAGCCCTGCAATTTCCTCACTCATTCCCACTCACGATCAGCGTAAGGGCCTCCGCTATCGGGAGACAGATATACAGGGTGGTGCAGATGTTTTCTGAGCCCCATTTCATTCTCTAACAATTTATATCTTTATACACCAGTGGGTGCGTTATGTCAGTCAGTTCAGTATCTGTACTTGCTTAATCCTGTACAACGGTCGCGGGGCCTGGAGTCTATCCAGGCAGACACAGGACGCAAGTTGGTGGTTATTACCATAACGTGACGCCAGTACATCACACAACAGGGTCGTTTTTTTTAGGGCAATTGACTCAGCAGGCTAATTAACCTAGGTAGCAGCGTGTCTTTGGACGGTGGGAGGAAACTGGAGTACCCGGTGAAAACCCACGCGGACACGGGTATAGAGAACTCGTAAACTCCACACAGCAAGGCACCCGAGCTGGAAACCGAACCCGAACTTTCGTGCCATGAGGCCGCAGCGCTACTCACTGCTACGCAATCTGGTATGTAATGTAAGCAATATGAATATTACATGAACTAGTTTCAGCCATCCGGAACACATCAGTGAGGGTTATTATTTAGAACAAGATATGAATGAGAAAAGAGACAAAAGCGATGTCAAGAAATAGATTAAATGGGGGTCACAAGACATGTGGACCACCCTGCAGGAAGCCTCTCCAAGGGGGATTTGGCCTGAGCTCTCTTGCTCGCCACAGATCTTTGACGCGTTAGAAGAAATACCCACATGTTTCCCCACCACACACGATCTTCCGTTTGACTAACTGAACAATCTCATCTCATCTCATATCTGAAATCGCTTAATCCTATATAGGGTCACGGTGAAGCCGGAGCCTATCCCGGAAACACAGGGCGTAAGGCAGGAATACACCCGACGACGGGACGCCGGTCCATCGCCGGTAACTGAACAATTAGAGGGTTAAACCTAACGGCTATCCTGGGCATAGCTGCGTTGATGGTCAGGCGGCACGGCGCTGTAGCCTCACAGCAAGAAGGACCCGGGTTCGATTCCCGGCTCGGGTGCCTTTCTGTGTCGAGTTTACGAGTTCTCTCCCTGTGTCCGCGTGGGTTTTCACCGGGTACTCCGGTTTCCTCCCATCGTCAAAAAACACGCTGCTACCTTAGCTAACTGGACTGCTCAGTAAATTGCCCCCAAAAAGTGTGCCCTGCGATGCACTGGCGTCACATCCTGGGTATTTCCCCGCCATAGGTCCTCTGTCGGCCGGGATAGGCTTTGGGCCCCCACGACCCTGTCGTGGGGGCCCAAAGCGGATCTTCCGCCGGCGGTGTGCGAAGATGATTTTTTTTCTTTCTCAAACCGATGTTTAAAGCGCGCACCTCTCGACAAGACTTTGTTTTGACATTTGAACGTTTGCACCGTCATTAATAAAGCGCAGCGCACGGAATCAAAGCTTGCATTCCTGCGCACCGCGATGAATCGCCGCCACGGCGCTGACGGGATGTCATTGCCACCGTGGCTCGGCCCGGGAACCCCTTGCACGGACACGCGGCTGGCGGTCGCGTCTCCCAGACTCACCCCAGGCACTTCGGCAATGGGGTTCAACACAATACTGCCGTCGTGCAATGATCATCAACCCATCGTCAGTGGGCCGCGACCGCCCCCTAGCGGCCCGTGTAGACGAGACCCACGTTGGCCATGAAGTACAAACGTTTGAGAAGCCCGACTCGAGACGGACTCTGTGTGCCTCAAACTGGTGGAGGCGCATCTGCGAGCAGTGATGTGAGCGAAGAATTGCAGGGCCCCACCTTTACATTTTAATATATATTTTATACACCTATTCCTTCCTTTTTTTCAATTATTGTAGATGTTACTTCATCTCATCTCATTGTCTGAAACCGCTTAGTCCTTTACAGGGTCACGGCGAAGCCGGAGCCTATCCCGGCAGACACAGGGCGCAAGGCAAGGATATACCGACGATGGGACGCCAGTCCATCGCCGGGCACCGCGAGGCAATTTAGCCTGCGAGACAATCAACCTATGTAGCAGCATGCTTTTTGGACTGTGGGAGGAAACCGGAGTGCCCGGCGAAAACCCACGCGGACACAGGGAGAACATGCAAACTCCACACAGAAAGGCACCCGAGCCGAGAGATTCGAAACCCGGGACTTCTTGCTGTGAGGCGACAGCGCTAACCACTGGGCCACCGCGCCGCCCGAGATGTTACTTGATGTGCTTCATTCATTTATAGTTATTATTTTATTCGGATAATCTAGTCTCATGTTCTTGACATGCCGTTCTGTTCACAGTTCTGCGCAGCGCTTGTGACTCGGGTAAAAAGCGCTCTCAGAAATGCAAATATCACCATTATTATTATTATTACCATTATATTTTGGAAACGCTTGTCATTGTGCTACCAGCAGGGTGTTCAGATTGCATCAATAACGCGCATTCCTGTGTGGCTGGGAACATTCTCAAGACTTGGGGAAGCGGCAGACTGCGTTCAGCCACTCACTCAGTGGAGAGCTTCATTTGCCCCGTAGACGATTCGCTCAGCCGGCGAAATTGTGTGGTTCATTGAAGCACGCGCTTCCGACTTCGCTCCGCTGTGCTTTTGGGCTTAAAATCGAGCGTTATTCGGCACAGTGTGTGACGTTTTGACAGACCAACTGGGAGGTTCTGTAGTCGGTCAAGTTGGAAGAAACCGTTGTGCTGTGTAACTGCTTATTTAAAACAGTTGTCCATCCTGAAGGGGTAAGTAAGTTACAACCTTCCCAAGCCACCAGGGTAAATTTAGACAGGACAATTGACTTAGACAGCGGCATGTGTTTGGACTGTGGGAGTAAAGCGGAGTACCCGACAAAAACCGACGCGAAAGTGTGGAGAGCATGCAAGCTCCAAACAGAAAGGCACCCGAGCCGAGACTCGATCCAGGGCCCTTCTTGCTGTGAGGCGCCAGCGCTAGCCACTGGGCCACCGCGCCGCCCTACGTTATCTCTCGGCACGTGCAATTGCGATGAGATCTAATGTAGATATTCACTTCACAACAGTAGGTTTCTTTGTCACGACGTCACGTTGTGTGAAGCGTTTTAACAACACCTGGACCTCAGCGCTAAGTCGTCGGCTCATGCAGGAGATAGAAGAAGGGGGAGGAGGTCTGTGATTAGGAGGTCAGGTCCTCGTTGACCCCACGGGGACTGTCTCACGGCCGCCGTCGCGTCATCGCTCAAATGACTTGTGACGTTGACGGACAGAAGATGACGAAGATTAGAGAGTGGTTGTGCAGCAGCAACCACGCAATTCTGTGTCGGAAGCACGCGCTCATTTGCCAGCGTCTCGTCATCACGATGTTGATGATGTCACAGCTGCCCGTGATCAGATCCAGTACAAACTGCTATTGGGAGTTGCATTCATGCGCTCGCTGAGTGAGGCTTTTTTTTTTATATAATTACCACGATTGGAGCTCAAGCCATCGAACCGTTATCTCGTTGGGACCGCACCAGTTTATAGCTGCTCCCGAATGTCCCCGTTGCTTCGGGTGAAGGTATTTACGATGATCGGCGTGCGAGAGGAGAGAGCGAGCGAGCGAAGATGTTGAGATTTGTTTTGCTATAACAGTGCCGCGAGCAAGAAGAACGCAGTGATGTAGGTTCTCACGGTTCGATGTGTGCTGAAAATCGCTCTGCATAGTTATTGTATAGCTGGCCGTGTCACCGAGTGTCCCTTCACTTTCCTTTGCAGACGTTTCGCCTCCCGCCATGGAGGCATCAATCAGGCGTTTCTGAAACGTGGCAGGCGAAATGTCGCGAAGGCGAGAGAAGGAACACTCGACACGACGATAGCGAAAGAACAGCTATAGAGAGCAAATTCATACGTTAACTTTTTTTTTTTGAAACAGCAGAACACAGCTGCGGGCGGCGCGGTGGCTATGCAGTGGGTAGCGCTGTCACCTCACAGCAAGAAGGCCCGGGTTCGGTTCCCGGCTCGGGTGATTTTCTGTGTTCAGTTTGCGTGTGCTCGTCCCGTGCCCGCGTGGGTTTTCGTCGGGTTCTCTGGTTTCCTCCCACCGTCCAAAGACACACTGCTGCAGGACTAATTCGGTTCTGACAATGAGATGAGATGAGATAATGTAACAGGACACTCCTGCACTGGCCCGACCATACCTACAGAGTTATAGTTATACCCGACTCTTCCTACAGAGTTATCGTTATACCCGACTCTTCCTACAGAGTTATAGTTATACCCGACTCTTCCTACAGAGTTATCGTTATACCCGACTCTTCCTACAGAGTTATCGTTATACCCGACTCTTCCTGCAGAGTTATAGTTATACCCGACTCTTCCTGCAGAGTTATAGTTATACCCGACTCTTCCTGCAGAGTTATAGTTATACCCGACTCTTCCTAGAGAGTTATAGTTATACCCGACTCTTCCTAGTTATACCCGACAGAGGTGTACGTTGTACTGCCAGCTCGTTCCTGTCCAGTGGCGTTTCAGTGGAATTCATGGCCAAGATGCGTGTTCTCTGTGTTACTCTCTGTGTTACTCTGTGTTACTGTCTATGTTACTCTCTGTGTGTTACTCTGTGTTACTCTGTGTTACTCTCTGTGTGTTCTCTGTGTTACTCTCTGTGTGTTCTCTGTGTTACTCTCTGTGTTACTCTGTGTTACTCTCTGTGTGTTCTCTGTGTTACTCTCTGTGTGTTCTCTGTGTTACTCTCTGTGTTACTCTGTGTTACTCTCTGTGTGTTACTCTGTGTTACTCTGTGTTACTCTCTGTGTATTCTCTGTGTTACTGTCTGTGTTACTCTCTGTGTGTTCTCTGTGTTACTCTCTGTGTTACTCTCTGTGTTACTGTCTATTGCTCCGTGTGTGTTCTCTGTGTTACTCTCTGTGTGTTCTCTGTGTTACTGTCTATGTTACTCTCTGTGTGTTCTCTGTGTTACTCTCTGTGTGTTCTCTGTGTTACTCTGTGTTACTCTCTGTGTTACTCTCTGTGTTACTCTCTGTATTGCTCCGTGTGTGTGTGTGTGTGTGTTCTCTGTGTGTTCGTGTGTCGCGTTCAAGGCACTGTCATTATCAGTTTGCTCTGCACTTCATCAAATTTGCATCGTGACCTCCGTGCAACCCGAGATGTCTAATCTCAATTTATTTTGCAGGTATGACAAACAACATAATCATTCACTCTCTTTTCCTATCGCCGTCTCTCGATCTCACAATCTTAGCATTACAACCTCTCTCTCTATCCCCCTATCTCTGTATCTCCGTCTACACCATCGTCGAGTCTCAGTATCTCCGTGTCTCCTGCATCTGCGTACCTGCGCGCCTCTCTCGTGTCATCTCTAAATATCTCGGCGTCTGTGTCTCCGTGCATCTGCGTACCTGCGCGCCTCCCTCGTTCATTTCATTTCATTCTCTGAAATCGCTTAATCCTATATAGGGTCACGGTGAGCCGGAGCCTATCCCGGAAACACAGGGCGTAAGGCAGGAATACACCCGACGACGGGACGCCAGTCCATCGCCGGGCAATGCGGGACAATTTTAGTCTGCGAGCCAATCAACCTATCCAGGAGCATGCTTTTGGACTGTGGGAGGAAACCGGAGTACCCGGCGAAAACCCACGCGGACACGGGGAGAGCATGCAAACTCCACACAGAAAGGCACTCGAGCCGAGAGATTCGAACCCGGGACCTTCTTGCTGTGAGGCGTCAGCGCTAACCACTGGGCCACCGCGCCGCCCCGCCTCCCTCGTGTCATCTCTAAATATCTCGGCGAGAGCCTGCCGATCTCCACGCTTATCTGCGCATCTCCACGGTGGGATGCGTGGCGCCCCTACTTTCACGGTCCATTTGTGTCCCCACTGGAACCCAGGATATGCGCCTCATCTGCTCCGTGCGGCAGCCGTGTCCGGCGTTTCACCGCCCTCACTCAAAGCCTCCGTGTAATAGTAATTTCATAATAATAATTATACAATTTGTAACGCGGGTATTATAGACGGCACAGATCTAATCACATCAACTTTAATCGAGGTGGACCCGCGGCCACTTTGGGGAATGGACAAAGAAGAATTCGAGCGTTCACTGCGCGGGAGCAACATCCCTCGCATGTAAATGAATTTGTTCAGAGAGCGAGACGTGCCATCTTGTGGATAAACAGAGAAATACGTCTTTAATATAAAACAAAACAAAAAAACACCCTCTGGCGGATCGCGGCGATGGCCGCAGAGGCCGTTCCGTGCGAGGCCGTGGCCTCCTAGGCCGCGACAGCGACCCCTTGCAGAATAAACGTCGATCAAACGCGACGAAGCGGAATGGTGACCTGGCCAGGCGGCGAGGAGATTGAGAAGCACTGCTGCCTCACAGCAAGGAGGTTCCTGGGGTTGATTCCCAGCTCGGGTTACTTCTCATCTCATTGTCAGAAACCGCTTCGTCCCTGTACAGGGTCGCGGTAAGCCGGAGACTATCTCGGCAGACATAGGGCGCAAGGCAGGGATATACCCACGATGGGACGCCAGTCCATCACCGAGCACTGCGGGCAATTTAGTCTGCGAGCCAATTAACCTATGCAGCAGCGTGCTTTTGGACTGTGGGAGGAAACCGGAGTGCCCGGCGAAAACCCGCGTGGACACGGGGAGAGAGAGAACACGCAAACTCCACCCACACAGAAAGCAGCACCCGAGCCGAGATTCGAACCCGGCATCTTCTTGCTGTGAGGAGGAGGCGACAGCGCTACCCGCTGGGCCACCGCGCCGCCCTCGGGTTACTTTCTGTGACGAATTTGTGGGTTCTCTTTCCCCGTGTCCGCGTGGGTTTTCGTCAGGTCCTCCCGTTTCCTCCCACAATCCAGAGGTCAGCTGCCTCGATTAATTGTCCCCCCCCCACCCCACGTAAATTGCCTCGTGTGCCCTGAGACGTTAATCTAGGCAGCATGCATTTGGACTGTGAGAAGAAGCCAGAGTACCCAGCGAAAACCCACGCCGACACGAGGAGAGAACTCGCAAACTCCGCACAGAACGCGGCATCCTAGCCGGGTATCGAGCCTAGGTCGTTCTTGCTGTGAGGCAGCAGCGCTACTCACCCCGCCACCCTGTCTCTTGTTGAAGACCTTTTCCTGCTGACCGCTTAGACTTCGATTTCTCCCTAATATCCTCATCGGAATATTGCTGCGGGCTCTTTCCAATTTCACAAGAGTAATCAATAAGTGGGAGGTAACGCAAAAAGCAGACATAAACGGTTCGCTGGTTTGCAGTTCGGATTTGCGCTTATGGACCCGGTACATCCAGTGAGGACATACATACGTGTACATATCTACAAATACATGCCCCATTATATATAGATATCAGTCCAACAACTCCCTCGCCTTTTTATTCTTCAATATAACGTTCGAGTCTGGTGCTGTAGGGGAGCATGCTAATAATTGCTTTTAAACGCGCAGAGAAATTTCGTGCGAGACGCAGAGGCTCTTCCGAATCGAATGCTTTTGTTCCATTGCGTGCAGAGTTCTTGAGTGAATACAGAGATGACTGGAAGGCCGCGATTACCGCCGTCTTTGGGAAATGACGGCACGCGTGCGGAGAGAGAGAGAGGAATAACACGCCTGTGGAAGCCACTCATCCAGCAGCGGATTGGACAATTGGCTCACGACGCCGCTGCTGATGGCAGAGAGCACGAGGCTTTAAATCTGTCACCCGCACCACGTGGCAAATTAATGAATGACATTTGCGGCGGACTCGCCTGTTCATGAGATTTAATTGAGTGCAGCGGTGTCTTGAACAACGCAGGCATTGGAGATGAAGCACCTGACGATGCTCCATTGAACCCACTTTTGGCACTTTTCAGATTGCCAGCTGCCAAGGTGCGACAGCCATCGTTTCCTCCCGAGCGCCATATCGCGATGACAATGTCAATTATTCATGAAGGGAAGACTCCTTACGCCTTGCAGTCTGTTGATAATAATTATACAATTCATTAATGCGCCTCGCAAATGCCCATGTCCGGGCATGGACGAGATATGGAGACGCGAGGAAATCGCAGAGAGGGAGAAGAGTTATCCCTGGGGTCACCCGACGCCAATATGCCAGACACTTCCTATATATTATGATGGGATGCGTTTTTATTTTTTGCGGGAGGAAACCGATGCAGAACAGGGGGAGAACACGCAAACTTCACACGGAGGCGCAGATGATATCAGTGATCTACCCTGTTAATGTATTAACACTAATAATTGCATTTCAAGAGCGCTTTTCACCCGAGGGTCACGAAACTCTGCACAGAGATGCGGAGAGAACAACGACATAAGAACGCAAAGTCAGCAACAACGGCGTTATTTTTCTAAATCCACCCTGATCCGAGAATTGCTTCCATAGCTGTTCTTTCAGCACAGCCGTGTCGACTCACCGACCCTGATCTCTCTGTACAACAATAATAACGGTCGTTGATTATCTACGAAGCCTTCGTCTCAATACCCGCGTTTCCACCAGGAGGGTGTACTGACACTTTGGGTAATACCATTGGTTAGTGGCCGAGTGCGCGATGCGGTGGCCAGATATACAGCTCCGTGCAGCGCTTTGTGACCCTCGGGTGAGGAGCGCTCTATAAATGCAATTATTATTATTATTATGAAAAGAGGACGTTCCGGAGAATCCCCGCCGCTGGCACGGAGACATCCTGACAGTGACACCCTCCTGCAGCAGTACCATCTCATGGCGCCACTTCGCAGCGCCAAAGCCTCGAACAGCTGGAAAGTCCTGTTCAGTCAGTTCTTCATCATCATCATCATCTGCTTGATCCTGTACAGAATCCCGGGGGGGGGATGCAGAGCCTATCAAGACAGACAGAGGGCTATACCCAGGATGTGACGCCAGTACATCGCGGGACGGACACTTTTTGGGGCAATTTACGCAGTAGGACAATTAACTCAGGCAGCAGCGTGTCTTTGGACGGTGGGAGGAAACAGGAGTACCCGGCGATAACCTACGCGGCGGACACGGGCAGAAAATGTAAACTCGACACAGAAAGGCACCCGAGCCGGGAATTGAACCGGGTGATTTCTTGTTACGAGGTGGCTCACTGCGTCACCGTCCCACGCGGTACGAATCAGGCCCCCAGAATTGGGGCCACGTGCACCACGTGAGTTCGTTGATTGCTGTGCGGGCCTCCACTCGGGACAGAAATATGACTTTCATGACGACATAACGTCTGCTCACAGCGGAAGTCTCTTGTTCACGGGACACTTGGGATGCGAGGAGATTTGTGCCGAGCGTTGTACAGTCGTTAAGGAAAATCTGACACGTTTTCCTTCAATACAGCTAATTAGGGGGGGGGGGGAAGCAGTGAGTATGCGCTGCTGCCTCATAGCAAGACGCCCGGGTTCGATTCCCAGCTCGGGGTGCCTCTGGCTGGAGTTTGCATGTTCACCCCGTGTCCGCATTGGTTTTCGATGGGTACTCCGGTTTTCTCCCACAGTCCAGAGACACGCTGCTGTCGAGGTTAATTGTCCCGCTGACTAATTTTCCCCCTGGTGCCCTGAGACGTGGTAACTTACTCACGTCTCACTGCTGGACAACATTTAAATGGAGCTACCTGCTGTACTCTTCCTTCCACCTTCAATTCAAATTGGCTGATTATATTCCTAATTAGTGCCATTTACAGCCCTTAAACATTCACTGCGGGCCGCCTGTGTGATTGTACATTGATGTTGTACATCTAGGAATTAATCACCCTGCTGGGTATTCGATAATGAAGTCATTGATGTCCATAGGCACCTGTTTGGAGGTTCCACGCTTGAAATCACCACGTGGGAAATGCGTAACAGCCGCGCTACGCCAGCTGTCTCGGCAGCTATAAACGGGACTCACGAAGAGGGGGAATTAGCGCAGGAGAGAGGCAGAGCAAGCCATAGCCTTCCAACTTCTGGTTGAAGGGCAGCGCTTTGTGGCCCTGGGGTGAAAAGCGATTTCGAGACGCGAATATTACTGTAAATAAATGTGGCTGAAGAGACTCTCATTGAGCGTGAATTGTTCCAAAATAGCTGTTGTTTCGGGATGGCCGTGTCGAATGTTCATCTCTCCTTCGCGACATTTCACCTCCTACATTCACGCCGCCAACGTGGAAGACGAAACGTGGCGAAGGTGAGTCGTGTCGAGCGATCCCCCTCTCCCGAGAGAGAGAGAGAGACAATCATTGAGAGCAAACCACACCAATGGACATGGTCTCAAGTAATCTTTGTACACTTCCACCAATACATGTTCGTTACAATGTTTCGTAGAAGAGATCACTCCACCGTCCGGATTCTCCCAAGCCCATGGCAGATTGTTGTTGCTCAACGATAGATATTCATCCACGCGCCCCACGTGATCAAGAGCGCCGTGATCCCGGCTCAGAGATTCTCCACGTGTGCGCGCGTGTGCCCACCACGTGGCCTCGTCGTCGGCCATGGTCAATCCACTGCTGGATGAACGCCGAAAGCCGCCGAAGTCATCTCTCGCCCCCTCACCCCCCCCCCCCGCTGCGTCAGGTGGGACGCGTTTACACGTTTACAAAGATTACCCGCAAAGGGTTTAACATCATTCTCGGAGCAAGTGCTCTTAGCACTACGAAGGGCCGGCACGGCACGCAAGGGGGCGGATAGTTACAGCCACGCCCGGCCGCCTTTATCTCCCTCGTGGTGGTGGTAATTATACACCACATCAGGTCCTTTTTAATGACTTATTGACCTAGACGATACACGAACTTGCAACGCGTGAGTTTGTATTTAAGCTGGAAGGACCTTAACTGCGTGGTTCTTTTCTAACACGTCCAGCAGAACGCGCCCAGGGAAATTGAGTGAGCAGGCTCATTTAACTGGGGCAGCGTGTATTTCAGCTGTTGGGTGAAACCGGAGTACCCGGTACCAATCCACGCGGACACGGGAAGAGAACACGCAAACTGTACACAGAGAGGACTGCTTGTTGTGTGGCGGCAGCGTTTCTCACTGAGCCACCGTGCCACACACACACACACACGCGTGTGTACAGACACACACACACAGTCTCCACGTATGGATGAGCGTCGTTACACGTGATGCAGAAATGTACCGTCGTGTACTGAATACGTGTGCTGTATACGAGTGTCCCACTTGTGGCGCTGCGCTACGCAACCGCAGACCGAAGTTCGAGTCTCCTGTTCGTGGCTCTTCCACGTTAGTGCTGAACACGTGAACCGTTCATGGACCTCCCCTAGGTCGCCTCGGCCTCAAATTATTCCTGAGTGCGATGTGTTCAGATCGCCATTAGGGAAACAGACGACGCGGAGGGGTGCTAGCCACCCACCCCCCGCCGTGTTTGTGCGATGCACTGCCCGTATGTCTGTTGTTGCGAGGATTACACGTGGGTCCTAATACAGTCGTGCGTTCAGTACAGGCTGCGGTATTCCTCCCAGTCCATCACCGCTGCACATTCATCCGCGTAGCATTATCGTATAGACTGCCTTACATCGATGCGTATTGCTTCCTATAGACACGTTACACCGGTCATCTCAATGAGCCATGTTCAATTCACTGCTGGTTGAACCCCGCCCCCCGCCCCCCATCCGCAAATTCTCAAAGACGCGCTGCTCTCTCTGTTCATTTGCCTGCCATTCGATCCACCAGTCTCGCCCATCCACCTCTACCCATGTCTTCTCATCGCGACATTACGCTGCTGTCAAACCCAGGCGTTCCTCCGGGCAGCGGAGCTGCGCGTTCATGCTCCCTCGACCAGGAGCGCTATAATTCCGAGCAGCGCGTCTCTGTAGCCTCCACGCAATGCGAAATGGTGGGGGGGGGGGGCATTGCGAGCATTCTATCCGGAGTGTAAAGCGAGAGCTGCGCGGGGGGCGGGGGGCGCCTGTCGCCGCACGGATTGATGTCCTATAGACGAGACTGCTGATGGAATGGCAGTGGAAGGAGGGTCACTGACGCGAGAGGACATTAGGCGTGGAGATGGAGCGATTGGACTGGTTCATTGCTCAGGGGTGATACGGGATGTGGCATCGATTAATTGATAATAATGGTTATGATTTCTTCAGCGATTTATTCTCAACGACTTATGACTCAATCATTGATCATAGCAGAGGCACCCCTATATTATGGACGTCTGTGTTTGCGTGGGTTTAAGTCGGGTACTCCAATTACCTCCCACCGTCGACACACGCTGCTGCCTACATCAGTTGGCCCTCAGTGCTTTGTGACGGACATGCGTCCCACCCTGGGTGTACACCTGCCTTACGCCCTGCGTCTACCGAGAGAGGCTCCGGCTCCCAGCGACCCTCGACAGGATTGAGCGGCGACTGAAAACGAAGAAATAAACCGCGGAGGCGAGGCGACATTAAATTACGCGCATCAGCATCACACGCGCATCATCACGCGTGCATCATCACACGTGCATCATCACACGCAGCAGCATCATCACACGCGCAGCAGCATCATCACACGCGCATCATCACACGCGCAGCATCATCATACGCGCATCATCACACGTGCATCATCACGCGCAGCAGCATCACACGCGCAGCATCACACGCGCAGCATCACACGCGCATCATCACACGCGCAGCATCACACGCGCAGCATCACGCGCGCAGCATCATCACGCGCAGCATCATCACGCGCGCATCATCACACAGCAGCAGCATCACACGCGCAGCATCACGCGCAGCAGCATCATCACACGCGCATCATCACACGCGCAGCATCATCACGCGTGCATCATCACGCGCAGCATCATCACGCGCAGCATCATCACACGCAGCATCATCACACGCGCATCATCACGCGCGCATCATCACGCGCAGCATCATCACACGCGCAGCAGCATCATCACACGCGCAGCATCATCACACGCGCATCATCACGCGCATCATCACGCGCAGCATCATCACGCGCAGCATCATCACGCGCGCAGCATCATCACGCGCGCATCATCACACGCAGCAGCATCACACGCAGCATCATCACGCGCGCAGCATCATCACGCGCGCAGCATCATCACACGCGCATCATCATCACACGCAGCAGCATCACACGCGCAGCAGCAGCATCACACGCGCAGCATCACACGCGCAGCAGCAGCATCACACGCGCAGCATCACACAGCAGCAGCATCACACGCGCAGCATCACACGCGCAGCATCACACAGCAGCATCATCACACGCGCAGCATCACGCGCAGCAGCATCATCACACGCGCATCATCACACGCGCAGCAGCATCATCACGCGCAGCATCATCACGCGCAGCATCATCACACACAGCATCATCACGCGCAGCATCATCACACACAGCATCATCACACGCAGCATCATCACACGCAGCAGCATCACGCGCGCATCATCACACGCAGCAGCATCACACGCAGCATCATCACGCGCAGCATCATCACGCGCAGCATCATCACGCGCGCATCATCACACGCAGCAGCATCACACGCGCAGCAGCAGTATCACGCGCGCAGCATCACGCGCAGCAGCATCATCACACGCGCATCATCGCGGTGCAGCATCACGCAGCAGCATCAGCACGCGCAGCAGCATCATCACACGCGCAGCATCACACGCAGCATCATCACACGCAGGATCATCACGCGCATCATCACATGCAGCAGCATCACGCGCATCATCACACGCGCAGCATCACGCGCATCATCACACGCGCAGCATCACGCGCAGCAGCAGCATCATCACACGCAGCAGCATCACACGCAGCAGCATCACACGCAGCAGCATCACACGCACGCCACCGCCAGCGACCTCGCCACTAAATACCAACGAAACTCCTGCACTGGATGATCCCCATTACCTTGCTCGACCAGCTCCTACGCAGGGTGCCCTACACGTCTTGCCCCCGCCCCCCCCCCCATATTTTAATAAGTTTTAATTTTAATTTGTGATCTTCCACGAGCCCTGTAAGCTCACTGCAAGCGGATCTTCGTTAGGATATGGCGCGCGTATCAGCCGTTCGAAATAACTATGTAAGGGTTATTTCAAACCGAATTCGCCCAGCAGAGGAGCATACGCGTTGGGGGGATCGGTTAAATGGGGCATCACGATACATGTGGACCAGCAGAGAATTATTTGATTATTAATTGTTGGTTATCAGACGCCCTTACACAAGGTCAGTTACATTACAAGGGGGGGGGGGGAGTGATCATGATCCCGAGCAAAGATGCCGCATGCGGCGCGCTCGGATATAAAGACAAAGATCCCCCGTGCAGCCTAAGCGATTGTAGGGTCAAGTGCTGTTAGCGAGTGACACCCACGAAGATAGACGCACAGGTTGGGAGGGAGGGGGTGCGTGGGCCAGCACCACTCCAAGTCGCCGTTGTTTCGCTAGTGCCGATGTTTACACATCGGACCAGCAATTCATTTGAAGCTGACTCGCACCAGGGGAGGTCCCGGGACAGGCTCAGGAAATCGTCACTGTTTTTGGTGGCCATGAGCAGGATTCGAACTCTAATGGCCGGGTTCGTAGCGCAGCGCGCTAACTGCTGCGCCACACCGGGACCAACATCACGCCCCGTGCCAATGACTCGCTTTCATGGCCTCTACTGTGACCTTATAGTTCCAATAAAAAAAACGTTTCCCTAAGCGCAAGGGGCCTGATCTCCTGTGATAAAACATCTCTCTCTCTCGCTCTTCTCTGCAAGCTGCTGGACTGTTGCAATTCCAAGACTACAGCTTCAAATGCTACTTCTGAAATATTAACATCCGTCGCTTTTCAAACAGTAGTCGACGCCACCTCCATCTCTCACGATCCTGTCGGGTAAGAATTCACCTGGCGCCGGCACATGAGCTGATTTCATTATTGCTCCATCTCCCCGGTGGATGTCCTCTCAGACTGGCTGTCACTCCGTTATTATCACGTCCATAGACCAACATCCCTTCTGTCCATGGATACAAAGTTCTATTTTCAGAAATTGTGATGTACTCATTTGCTTAGAGTATGGGTTTTCGGTGTAAGGCACGACTACTAGATTACAAGATAAAAGCCAGTCATACGAATCCTATATTAAGTTTAGCGAGATGAATGGGACTTTGAGAATTACTCTTTTGGGATAGCCGTCCATGACGTTCCTCCTTTCCTTCGCAACGCTCCGCCCCCCACGTTAGAAGCATCATCAACGCATCTGAATTCAGCAGCTCTTTCTCAAAGACTGCGCCGTCAAAACCTCTCCTGCCGCCCCCACATCCACGTCTGCGTGCTCTGAGACTCCCTCCTCTGCGATGCCTCCACGCTGCGTGTCTCTTCAGCCACGTGTCGAACGCGCACACGTGCTGTCTGAGCACGAGCGGTGAGTCCGTGGCGCGGTCGTGAGGCGGTTAGCGCGCCGCGCTATTAGCCCGGCGAGCCGAGGTCTCTTCCCGCTCATGAAGATTGTTTTAGAACTGGTCGTGGGCCTCCCCGAGGCCGACTCGGCCTCAACTGAATACCTGGTGCGGTGTGTAAACATCGCCACTGAGGAGGCAAAGTCAGCCGGACGTGGTGGCCGCAACCCACGCCACGCTTGTCGTTCCGGCCTTCACAGGGCTCGCTAATGTCAGTCGACCCGAGAGCCCATTGAGGCTGATATTCATTTTTGTTTATGTATGGGTGCTGGCAAACAGCACTTGACCCTGCAGGCTATACGGGTGATCTTTGGTGTCGGTGATGGAAGCGATAGCGCGCTATTGCTTTCGGGCGAGAGGAGCACGGGAGAAACGGGAGAGTGGCGGGGGAGACATCTCCCGAATAACCTTAGCACACTGGGGTCATTGAGCGCCGTGAGCGAGTAGCGTTTATTCAAATCGAGGAGGTGGGTGGCCAGCACGACGCCCGGCCGCCTTTGTCTCCCTGGAGGCAATCTTCACACACCGCACTAAGGTACTCATTTGAAGCTGTGTCGATCTAGGGGGGGCCCAGGACCGGTTCAGAAACTCGTCACCGGTGTCGCAGGGCGTGAGCGGAAATCGAACTCGGGTTCGTAGCCCGGCGCGCTAACCGCTGCACCACCGCTCCACACAACACTCGCAACACAGAGAGAGAGAGAGTCACACTCCCCGTGGTCTGCGCGCTAACCGCTGCACCACCGCTCCACACAACACTCGCAACACAGAGAGAGAGAGAGAGAGTCACACTCCCCGTGGTCTCGGCGCGCTAACCGCTGCACCACCGCTCCACACAACACTCGCAACACAGAGAGAGAGTCACACTCCCCGTGGTCTCGGCGCGCTAACCGCTGCACCACCGCTCCACACAACACTCGCAACACACACAGTCTCACACTCCCCGTGGTCTCGGCGCGCTAACCGCTGCACCACCGCTCCACACAACACTCGCAACACACACAGAGTCACACTCCCCGTGGTCTCGGCGCGCTCAGCCCGAATGCCGAGCGGTGCTGCTGTTGCGAGCCGAGCAGAAACTGCGCGTTCCCTCTCTCCGCCTGGATCTCTGTACCACCCCCTCCCCTCCGCCATCCCGAGCCCCAACCATAGCCCCAA
>JAZEWT010000023.1:3842035-3852327 GCA_036362905.1 Mordacia mordax | reverse complement strand
CCACCAGCGAGGATCAGGCCACAGAACAAGGTAGACGACTGCGCAGACGTTGGCTACATCGGAACCAACGCAAGTGGCTCTGCCACGTTTGGCACGTGGTGTTTGACAGAGTAAATCGAAACCCTAAATCTTGTGGCGCTCAGCCTCCTCTCTTTCTACATGAGTCTCTTGTAGGCAGATGATATCGATTTTGTGGTGACTGGCTGAATCTCTGAGAACGCTGCGCTTGGCAGCCTACTGGCCTTCAGCGTTCAGTTGAAGAATTAGAAACGTGGGCCCAGTGTCCCCGAGAGCCAAAGGACAGGGGGTGTCCTGTGGGGATTTTCTGTTGGCGAGGGACCGAGATTCCAGGCTGGATCATTTGCTTCGCCGGACCGATCCGGGTACTAGCGTGGGAGCGTCAATGAGAACGCTGATCCAAATACTCCCCAGTTAATTATTAAACGTAATTAGTTGATTATCGGCGCTCTAGAAATGCAATTATTATTATAAAAATAAATGTTACATTAAACCGTTTCTCAAAATAAGTATTATTAATTCTGATAATTTTGCATTTTTAAAACGATAGTTGAAAGTCAGATCATGTTTTGCATGTTGGTCTTCAGCGATGTGTCTATTTAAAAAAAAACCCCAAAAAATGTTGTTGCTGATTTTCCGTTCTAATGTCGTTGTTGTTGGCGCGCCGTTCTCTCCGCAGCTGTGTTGCGCTTTGTGACCCTCGGGTGAAAAGCGCTATAAAAATGCAATTATTATTATTAAACGGAATAGATGAACACTCCACGTGTGAAACAGGCTACACCGCCCTAAAAGGGAATATATAATGGGCCATCTGTAGGCGCAATGACCTTATTCATAGCGAGGGGACATTTCGAGAACCTGGAATGTAGGTGTCTCGTGCGGTGTCCGTTATCCAGAGCAGAAGGAACCGTTGAGCTACGTAGCCACTTGTAACCGTTGTCCAGCTGGGATGGGTAAGCAAGTTACAACGTCTCCGGACACCGGGGGCAGTTTAGTCAGCAGGTCAGTTAACCTTGGCAGCAAGCGGGTCTTCGGACTGTGGGAGGAAACCAGAGTCTCCAGCAAGAAACCCTGCTGTGAGGAGGCAGCGATACTCACTGCGACACGATGCTGCCACCCGTTAGAGAGGCCATCGCTTGCACAATCCTACCGATGCCCTGCCTGTGTGGGGACAAGCCACCGGGTCGGCTCCCTCGCCATCAATCGGCCGCCCGCTGGCGCGCCCCCCTCTATCCCGACGGCGAGCGCGGAACGCGGCGGCGGCGGCGGCTCCATCTCTGCACCATACACGCGGCAGCCGCTCTGGCGAGGAGACGGGAGACTTCTGTCTTTCCAGCTCTTTATTCAGCTCACACCGCTATCAACAACTCACAAACACACAACTCTACAACACTGCTGAACACACGACGCCACCCACCCCGCGCTTCGTGCGCTAACGACTCGCCTGGACTACATCGCTCCGCTGCCATCTCCCATGCAGAACTCTCTCCTTCGCTTCCACACATCTCTTCGTATCCCCTTCAGACGTCACCCAGCCACGAGATATCATGCAACGTCCATCAGCCAATCCCATCATCCCACGTCTCGCCTTATGTCCCCCCCTCTCCCAGACCACGTGTTGGTGGGGGGGGGTGGGAGGTCACCACACTGTCACCACACCTTCTGTCACCTCATACGACCTCTCACCCGCACGACATCCCAGTCGCCCCACATCTCTGCGACCCCTCCACGGGCCGATCGCTGGGCGTCGGCCTTGCAGGCGCACCCAGCCTGGCACGGGGCGAGGCTTGGTACCACAGCTGCAGGGTCACGGGACTGGCGGACTGAGTCGATCTCTTCCTATTTGCCAAAGAGAGGTTTACATGTTGTTGAACAGGCGAGAGAGTGAATCGTTTCTACTCGCTGGCAGGATAAGTGCTGGTGGCACTTTGAGCTGTATTGTAATTGGATCTATCCTCCATCCCCAGACCTCGTCATATGTAACCTGAAGGTTAAAGTTGCTACGGAGCTTAGCCGAGTTGGACCGTGATTAGAGACTCGTCTCCTGTTTGATCCATGTCCTGGTGTCTCGGAGAACTTAGTTCATTGTAATGATATAATTGACCTCTGTGCCACCAACTAGAACGTGTAACTTTGTGAAGATCTCTTTCACAAATCCAAATTTATCCCAGTACGTGGTCGGAGGGGAAATTATGGAAAACACATTTCTCAACCTCGTAGTTTTAAATAATTGTATTTCTGTCATGGTTATTAATAATCTTGTTGCCATGCCACGCTGGGTAAACACTGTTGAGTTGCGTGAGGCGCAGTAACGTCACAGAACGGCCGGCCTGCCCCATGCTCTTCGATTTCCGCCTGGGGCGCCGATCTGTGTGCAGTTTTGTGTGCTCTCTCCTCCTGTCCTGCGTGGGTTTCTTCCGGGTTCTCCGGTTTCCTCCCGCATCGAAAATAAAAACTCGTAAATTAGTTGGCCGATAAGATCGTAATATGACACAGTGTCTGGCAAATGTTGTTGCCGGATGAATACATGGCTACCTTCCCCTCGCCCCTCTGTGGATTCCTCCGACACCTCTATAATGATGTGAGTCGCCCTGGACAAGGGAGTCTGATAAATTATAATTAATAATTATACAACATCATTATAAAGTCTGAGTCAGGATTTTTTTTTTACCATAACTCACCACGTCAATCACAACCGAAGGATGAACATACGAACTTCTACAGGTTCACATTTTTTTTCCTTCAGTCATTCAATTTGTATTTAAGCTAGAAGGAAGCGTTGAGCTATGTAGCTCTTTTTAACAGTCGGGAGATGTAACCGTATATCACTCGCCGCAGGTGTTAACCGTGACAGGGAATGCAGCTCAGGTCTCTGGGTTGACAGCTGAAGAGTCTCATCTCATTGTCAGAAACCGCTTAATCCTGTACAGGGTCGCAGTGAGCCAGAGCCTCTCCCGGCAGATACAGGGCGCAAGGCAGGCATATAGACAATTTAGTCTGCAAGCCAATTAACCTATGCAACAGCATGTTTTTAGACTGCGGGAGGAAGCCGGAGTGCCTGGTGAAAACCCACGCCGACACGGGGAGAGAACATGCAAACTCCACACAGAAAGGCTCCCGAGCCGAGATTCGAACCCGGGACCTTCTTGCTGTGAGGAGGCGACAGCGCTCCCCACCGAGGGGCCACCGTGCCGCCCCAGCTGAAGAGTCCAGCACGATAACTACCGCGTCACTCCACAGTGCTTATTTCTCAAAGACAAAGATCTAAATATCTCAAAGACGTGTGGAGTTTGTGGGTTCGCCCTCCCTGAGGGCACAAACTCCAGAAAGATGCCCGAGGAGGCAGGGATGGAACCGCCTCGGACAGGACCTTTGTATTATATAATAAGCGTCTTTATTTATTACAGTTGCACTGCTGCTGCGCAGATTTGTCTCATTTATGTACTGGAATTGTTAGTCATGTTTGTGCGGTGAAATGTTGCGTGTTGTGTTTACTTTATGATCACGGTTTGGGATTCACCTTTGCACAGGTTGGTGCTGTGAGTTCGCTGACTTGCGTTGTGATGTTGTTTGATGCAGCGTTGGTCGGTTCAAGCGTTTGTTGTATTGCAGGAGTCCCACATCCAGAGCTTGCAAGCTCACTCGGCACTTTCTGATAGAATAATGAGCGTCTGTCTCGTGCGTCTTGTGGGGGGAATACCGTAAGAGATCGCTTCTCTTGTCCGATCTAAATGTTAAAGCAGTACAGCTGGAGTGAGTCTGTAATGCCTTCACATCACTACAGCAACTGCGTTTGCAAAGCCACACTGGCACAGACTTTGCCAAAGGGAGAGAAAATAACCCATAATAACTTAAACTTAATTTGAAAAATGTAAGCCCACATGTTAGTCCTCATCCTGTGACGATTCCACTGCAATTGGTTTCATGGGAACACAATTATCTTAAACGTTGTCTTGTTTCAGAGCAGTTATGTCATAGAGGAGCGTGCTTTAGTTGCGTTTCACTGCTACAATAATTACGCGCAGTACATGGGATGGAATCATAGCTTTGTCTCATTTTCTGCATTTTAAAAATCCCTGGCCCGGAACACATTTTTCTGCAAAAAATTAGTGGCTCTGCACTATTAGAAGCAATCTTTCCAACTAGATATCATGATCTTTCTCTCGAGTGTGAACATTTCAAAGCTCATGTTACATCGTATTTTATACACTTCAATTTGCTCAACTCTTAGATGCGTTAGTAAATGTGCTTTGGTGGTTATTTTTGTATTTTCTTGCCTCGTGTTAGCGTTTTACTATCCTGGGATATCGAGGGATCCAAGTATCTCCTGCTGTCTTGTGCGGCTGTTTGAGATGCGCGCTGGAAGACGCTTCGCGAGCAGAAATGTTATCTAAATAATGTGCACGTAAGTGTACTCTTGACTGCAAAAATTCCTCAAAGGCTTGTAACAGCGCTGCATGACGAGCGTTAAACTTTAACCGTCACTTTCAGTTCAGCAATATTTTCGAGCGACGAATAATGTGGAAGCGGTTTGTTTTGGTTCTATTTAATGTTGTTCCGTGGATTAGTTGGTATGTTTGTTGTATCGCAGGAATCCCGTATTCAAAACTTGCCAGTTTTAGGAGCCAGTGTTGGAGATAAGAGCCAGTGTAAGAGAGAGGAGCCAGTGTTGGAGGTAGGAGCCACTGTTGGAGGTAGGAGCCACTGTTGGAGATAACAGCCAGTGTTAGAGGTAGGAGCCAGTGTTAGAGATAGGAGCCATTGTTAGAGACGGGAGCCAGTATTGGAGGCAAGAGCCAGTGTTAAAGACAAGAGCCAGTGTAGTATAGCAGGAATTGCGCATCCAGAGCTTCAAAGCTCGCTGTGTACTTTCAGCTGTAATAATAAACATCTCTCCATCATCTGTCTCTCAGTGACAGCCGTGCGCGAGCACAGCCGAAGGAAACGCAGCCCCATCGCCACCGCCCCTTGAACTCGGTCACCCGCACCCCGAGGCGTTTGCCACGTTCGCTATTTCGCCACGAATCCGGCCGCCCTGGTTAACACGAAACGTCCCCCCCCGTTGCGCCAGGTTTGCGTTCCTGGCAAACCGGCTCGGAACTGGGTGGCCAGAGCGTCGGTGCGCGCGTTCACCAAACAGGCAGTCAGCTCAGGACAATGCAATATCAATGCTTAGTCGCTCGACCTGAGCTACACTGACAATCAGGCTCAAAAGAAAGCCATGTCTGGTGTAGGCCAATCAGTTTGAAGGACAGTGCATATGTTATCAAAGCTTCCTGTTTGCATATTTTGCCACCAGTATGACGTGGCTTTTGCAAACTAGACACATTGTGAAATGTGTCTGTTATGGTGTTTTAAGATGTTAACACCTGCTAATTGCCAGAGATGGTCAACACCTGTTCTACTACAGGGCGAGCCCGTTTGCCTGACCGTGAACGGGAGATGCCACCCCGTGATGATCAGAGAAACACGGCAAGGACCACGGTGCAAAGCGCGTTGCTCACAATCCACGCTTAGCCCGTTCCAAACATGATCTCCAAATTACTTAATTGGGCGCGAGCAACATCACGTGCACCGAGCAGACTCTTTTTTATATTTTATTATTGTTATTTTTCCTAGCACACTCTACCCATATACGAATCGGAAGACTCCTGCTAGTCCAGAGCTCGGCACAGCACTTTGTGACCCTCGGATGAAAAGCGCTCTATAAATGCAGTTATGATTTGAACAGTCTACTTCACAATTCGTCCAACTACAGGATGAGTATTCGTAACTTTTTTTTTTTAAACTGATTATTTTTTTTCTTTCAAATCTGGTCAATTCGAACAGCGACTCGTGGAAAACACAAAGCACGTCCTGCTCTGGTTCAAATAAACTTCCACGGACGTCCAATGTTGGCTCGAGAAGGCGCCGCGCGTTGATCGTTGACACACCCGGCAGCATTAATTAACCAGGGCGGCCGCGCAAATTCTAACCAGAAACTCCTTCTGAGAACCCCTGCAACGAGGCGGGGAACAGTCGAACCGATCTTTGAGTTCTCCGCTCGCGCCCCGCTCCACAGCTCCGTGGTTCTTGGTGCGAGCCTCAAGCACCTGGATTCAGTTCCAGGATCGGGTGCCTCCCCGTGTCCGCGTGGAAATTCACCGGATAGTCCGATTTCTTCTCACAGTCCAAGGTCATGCTGCATAGGATAACTGTCCTGGCTAGATTTTCCTCCGTGCCCGCAGATGTCATAACTTGCTTTACACCTCCCAGCTGGACAACTGTTAAAAAGATCTATATAGCTCAACGTTTCCTTTCAGTTTAAAGACTGACTGTGAATACATCGCTGCATATTTATGATAGACCTTATCGTAATCGGGTGTGTTCAAGCCACTGAATCATGAACCTTAACAATCGATATATCGATATTGTCTCACCTCATCTCATTGTCAGAAACCGCTTAGTCCTGTACAGGGTCGCGGTGAGCCAGCGCCTATCCCGGCAGACACAGGGCGCAAGGCAGGGATATACCCACCATGGGACGCCGGTCCATCACCGGGCACTGAGGGCAATTTAGTCTGCAAGCCACTTAACCTATGCTGCAGCGTGTTTTTTGAGACTGTGGGAGGAAAGCAGAGTGCCCGGCGAAAACCCACGCGGACACGGGGAGAGAACTCGCAAACGCCACACAGAAAGGCACCCGAGCCGAGATTCGAACCCGGGACCTTCTTGCTGTGAGGCGACAGCGCTAACCACTGGGGGCCACCGTGCCGTCCATCGATGTTGTTCCACTTCTAAGAGTAGTTGCTCAAAAACTTTGCTCCCGCGTAGAATATTGCTTAAATATAAGTCGAGATATGTTTTGTTGTTGGATGTGTTATCTCGGTTAATGTAACAGCGATGTTGCCGTTCTGTAATGGTGCACACGCTGTGTCTTTACGTCACAACGGTCGCGAGGACTTGAAGTCGACCAGAGCGACTTTTGAGACAACGGTGAAATCTTTATTCGCTCTCCTCACACCGCCTCTTGTCCACCCAAGCAGTAGAAATACTTCCACTACAGCGACGATATCATCAACAGGTCGCCTCTGGTGGGTTCAATTATGGTTTATCTGATCAGACCAGGGCTTGATTGGCAATCTGGCGATGCGGGATGCGGGTAAATTACAGAAAGACCGGTCCAGTTGTGGCCCGAAAGGGCTGGAAAATCTAAATCAAATACAGTTCCACTTAAAACGCTAAAACAATCAAGCGCTTAGAAAAACAAAACCTTTAATTCGTTATTTTACACTAATTGTTAATTTGCGATGTCAATTTAAACCCTCAAGGAGCACTAGGTCTGTGCAGACCAATCCGGTGCACCGGGTCTGTGCGGACCAATCCGGTGCACCGGGTCTGTGCGGACCAATCCGGTGCACCGGGTCTGTGCGGACCCGGTGCACCGGGTGTGTGCCGACCAATCCGATGCACCGGGTGTGTGCGGACCAATCCGGTGCACCAGGTCTGTGCGGACCAATCCGGTGCACCGGGTGTGTGCGGACCAATCCGGTGCACCGGGTCTGTGCAGACCAATCCGGTGCACTGGGTCTGTGCGGACCAATCCGGTCCACCGGCTCTGTGCGGACCAATCTGATGCACCGGGTGTGTGCGGACCAATCCGATGCACCGGGTGTGTGCGGACCAATCCGATGCACCGGGTGTGTGCGGACCAATCCGGTGCACCGGGTCTGTGCGGACCAATCCGGTGCACCGGGTCTGTGCGGACCAATCCGGTGCACTGGGTCTGTGCGGACCAATCCGGTGCACTGGGTCTGTGCAGAACAATCCGGTCCACCGGGTCTGTGCGGACCAATCTGATGCACCGGGTGTGTGCGGACCAATCCGGTGCACCGGGTCTGTGCGGACCAATCCGGTGCACTGGTTCTGTGCGGACCAATCCGGTGCACTGGTTCTGTGCGGACCAATCTGGTGCACTGGGTCTGTGCAGATGTTGCGTTGGTCAAGTGGCGCTGTGCTGGTGCTGGCGGTGTGCGAGTGTGGTGTTGTTCATGTTTCTGGTGAATAAGAGGGAGCTGTTAAAACACATAAATTAATCGTTGTGTTATGATTATCGTTATGATTATCAAGGGCGGCGCGGTGGCGCAGTGGTTAGCGCTGACGCCTCACAGCAAGAAGGTCCCGGGTTCGAGTCTCTCGGCTCCGGTGCCTTTCTGTGTGGAGTTTGCATGCTCTCCCCGTGTCCGCGTGGGTTTTCGCCGGGTACTCCGGTTTCCTCCCACAGTCCAAAAGCATGCTCCTGGATAGGTTGATTGGCTCGGAGACTAAAATTGTCCCGCAATGCCCGGCGATGGACCGGCGTCCCGTCGTCGGGTGTATTCCTGCCTTGCGCCCTGTGTTTCCGGGATAGGCTCCGGCTTCACCGTGACCCTATATAGGATTAAGCGGTTTCAGATAATGAGATGAGATGATTATCAGAATAGGCGCTGGCAATTCTCATAGGAAACGATTTAACATTGATTTAATGGAGCGTTTGTTTGGAGGATACATATGTACAGATGCTGGAGAAGCCTGATGTTTACGTGACAACGAATCCGGAATCGAGATTTTCTTTTGTTTTCATGCAAATATTCAACAGCTGCATAGACAGTGGGACAAATGTTCTTATCAAGACGTTATTGTATAACGTCTTGCTTGCGGCGAATAATGCCAACACAATTCGTGATAATTTACGCGTCGTCCTTGAAACTGGCTCTCTCCGGAGAGGGCTTTGGTTGTAGACTGGTCTCGCCAGTGTTAGTCAATTGTTTGCCAAAGGCGCCACAGCTCCAGGAGAACGCAGTAATCGGTGTATTAATAGTTCGAGTGGAGTTTTTTTAATGTAAAGTGTCTTATTAGCTGCGAACATGTGGCAACACGTCATTTAGCGAGGCGGTTACAACTCGGAGTTGAGCCGGTGGGTTTACAAATGCCAAGGGCGACTTGGAGTCCCAGTTTGCCAGCGCTTTAACCTTCGAAGACCAGCGCGGTGGGTGAGTTTGTCCGCAATGCCCTCTCCGAGGCTCTCTCTGCTAGGGCCCCCTCTGCTCGGGCCCCCTTTTGTCAGCAGTGACTGCAGGGCTGCACCTCTACCCAACATTTCAACCTTGTTATTTTTGTGCGTGTTTTTTTTTTATAAATGATCGCGCGTTGCTCCGTGGCGTTTGACGACGCAGGTATTTTCTTACAAATCTGTTTGCCGATGGACTCTGACACCGGGTAATATCTAAAGATCGAGTTTGACCGATGAGAAAAGTCTGTTGTTTACAGAAAGCGACGCACAAACGTCTTTTAACTCGCCTCCACGAATACTTGCACCGCACATCTGTTGACCATGTTGTGTTTGTACGAACCACTGAGACCAAGTCTCTGCCAAATTTCTTGCGAAAAAAAATTATTTGTAACTCTTCATTGTCCTGCTGACTAAACATGTCTTCTATTGAACTTTTGGCGCGCCTCTGAAAAGTTGTTGTCATTCCATCGGCCAATTGCACTCCTGCTATTGGTGTTCACTCGCATCTATGCAGGAGCAGCCTTTGGTGTTGGAGAACAGATCGCGGCAGCGGATATAAGAGAGCTCGATCTGACGCCTCGCCGCCGAGTGACCCGTGTTCCGCGCAGCTCGATGACCGCATTCTCCCATCTGCTCGCAAATTCGCAGGACGACATTGACTGACGTTGACTGCGATCGTTGTCTCTTGAGAATTTAGTTTCGTCTCAGCAATGCGGTGTTAAATACGAGGGCGTTTGCGGAGACCGCCGACGTAACGCACACGGGTCCAATGTAAATGCAACACGTGTTAATACGTGCGGCCCTTTGTCATTCCACTGCTGGATGAGGGCCTCATTCTGTGCGCGTCAGAAGCATACTGACAATTAACCTATGCAGCAGCGTGTCTTTTGGACTGTGGGAGGAAACCGGAGTGCCCGGCGAAAAACCACGCGGACACGTGGAGAGAACTCGCAAACTCCCACACAGAAAGGCACCAGAGCCGAGATTCGAACCCGGGACCTTACTTCACCACTCTGCTCAGTAGCCAGGGCATACACTTACCGTTCCTTTTGCACTGCTCTCTGCTTCCCAATGAGTAGACTCCACAACAGGGGTCCCCAACCTTATGGTTTCCACGGACCACTAGGTGGCGCTCGTAGCCCACTGATGGGTCGCGACCCACCGGTTGACAGTGGCGGGTCCATAACACCTCATCTCATCTCATTGTCTGAAACTGCTTAGTTCTATACAGGGTCACGGTGAG
>JAZEWT010000023.1:3802558-3815369 GCA_036362905.1 Mordacia mordax | reverse complement strand
ACCACCACACTCTCGCACCGCCTGCCTAACGGCCGGAGTGCTCACGTCTGATCATCACGGAGAGAATGCCCTGTCCGAGGGAGTTTCGACAGCCGCCTAGGGTGTGTGTTCTCCTCCTGTTCTGCGCGGGATTCCTCTGGGTTCTCTGTTTTCCTCCCATAATAAAAACAAACAAACAAACAAACAAACGCTTATTAATGAATTGCCCGATAATATCGTAATATGGAGAATGCAGTGTCTGGAAGGTGTTGACGCTGGCTGACTGCACGACTGCCTTCCTCCACCTCTCCGTGGCTTCCTCGCAACACCTCTGTGATGATGCAAGCCGCCCTGGATAAGGGCGTTTGCGAAATAATAATTATTAATAATTCTGGCTTTGATGCAGCCCTTGGAATACATTTAATGAAGCCTTTGTCTACCGCGAATTCTCCGCTGTAGGAATTGATGAATAGTCCATCCCGTATTTAAATTAGGGGGCAGGGTGAGTAGTGCTACCGCCTCACAGCAAGAAGCACCCAGGTTGGATTCCCGGCTCGGGTGCCGCAAGTCTGTATGGAGTTTGCGTGTCTTCCCCGTGTCTGTGGGTGTTTTTACTCTCAGAGTCGAAGCACGCGGTGCTGTTGTCTAACTTAATTTGACCTACTGAGTAAATTGTCCCAGGTGCCCTGCGATGGACTGGCATCCCATCCTAGGCGTAGGCCTACCTTAGCTCTTTGTATACACCTCCCTGATGGAGAACTGTTCAAAAGAGACACATAGCTCAACGGTTCCTTCCAGCTTGAATAAAAAACTGAGAAGAAAAAACCGCTCTCACCCACCGCTGCTTCGTCGTTAGGGAGTTGATCATTTAGTTAATTTCGGGGTTGATATTGGTCCTGCAAATGCCTGCAGGGAGCCTACTTGTTACCTTAATGATACCTTCTAAGTAACCTGACCCGCAATGCAAAATATCATCTGATCTCATTGTCGGAAACCGCTTAGTCCTGTCCAGGGTCGCGGTGAGCCGGAGCCTATCCCGGCAGACACAGGGCGCAAGGCAGGGAAATACCCACGATGGGACGCCAGTCCATCACCGGGCACTGCGGGCAATTTAGTCTGCAAGCCAATTAACCTGTGCAACATGCATGGTTTTTGGACTGTGGGAGGAAACCGGAGTGCCCAACGAAAACCCACGAGGACACGGGGAGAGAACATGCAAACTATACACAGAGAGGCACCCGAGCCGAGATTCGAACCCGGGACCTTCTTGCTGTGAGGCGACAGCGCTACCCACTGGGCCACCGTGCCTCCTCGTAATGCAAAATGCCGAAGCGAAATATGTCCTTCAACCCAGCGTGATTGAAAGACATGCTTTTATAGCTCAAAGATTGCGAACATCACATTCTGCACCCTGTGCCGCGATGATGTCGATGTCAATATGTCTCAAATAAGAGTGGTCCAGCATGTACTTTTGGATTTTTACAGTGTTAACCCTTTCCAGTCCCTAAAAACACTCGTGTATCCACCGCCCCATCAATAAATAAATGTTGGCGTGTTACATGAATGATTCGTGTTCTGGTTGTGTTTGAAATCTCATCTCATCTCATTATCTGAAACCGCTTAATCCTATATACTATATAGGGTCACGGTGAGCCGGAGCCTATCCCGGAAACACAGGGCGTAAGGCAGGAATACACCCGACGACGGGACGCCAGTCCATCGCCGGGCATTGCGGGACAATTTTAGTCTGCGAGCCAATCAACCTATCCAGGAGCATGCTTTTGGACTGTGGGAGGAAACCGGAGTACCCGGCGAAAACCCACGCGGACACGGGGAGAGCATGCAAACTCCACACAGAAAGGCACCCGAGCCGAGAGATTGGAACCCGGGACCTTCTTGCTGTGAGGCGTCAGCGCAAACCACTGGGCCACCGCGCCGCCCTGTGTTTGAAATTGAGGCTTTAAATCGTTTGTTGAGGATGCTGGCTTTCGATCCTCGTCAACTTGTTTGCGAATAAAAAACAGTGCAGAAATGTCTTCCGGAAGAGAAGCCTGCCGCACACGATGTCAGCACTGCTTATTGCGTATGACTTAACAATGCGGGGCGGCACGGTGGCCCAGTGGTTAGCGCTGTCGCCCTACAGCAAGACGTCCCGGGTTCGAATCTCGGCTCGGGTGCCTTTCTGTGTGGGAGTTTGCATGCTCTCCCCGTGTCCGCGTGGGTTTTCGCCGTGCACTCCGGTTTCCTCCCACAGTCCAAAAAGCATGCTGCTACATGGGTTGATTGGCTCGCAGGCTAAATTGCCCTGCAGTGCCCGGCGATGGACTGGCGTCCCATCGACGGTATATCCTTGCCTTGCGCCCTGTGTCTGCCGGGATAGGCCCCGGCTTCACCGTGACCCTGTATAGGACTAAGCGGTTTCAGACAATGAGATGAGATGAGAGTTATAGACTGTACATTACCCCCCGATTACCATGCAGTGCAATATTGTTGCCACACTGTAATGATGGGAAGACTGCACTTGTAATCAATAGGTCACTTGTTCGATCTCCCGGCTTGCCAGTTGAACGAAATATTTAACATTCCTGTCTCTGTCGCGCGCAGCAGTCTAATGATAATTGGGCTCGTCAAAATTAGTCGATGCGGTGGGGTAAAGTGTGGGTACTCCCACCTCTTCCGGGATATCTGGCCAGCAGTGAAGAGCAGGCCAAATATCCTCCACATATAATCTCTGCAACTCCCTTTGTTTGAGGCCCTTAGCCCAGCAGTGGCCGCACTTTGACATTCAACACGAATTGCTCATGATCAAATGACCGATAATGCACCCACGTCTGGTCAGATCTCGGAATCTTAGCCTGGGAAGCGCTCCACTTGATGCTCACCATGCCTTTGGATGTGTTTCAAGCTGCTGCGTGGATTACGCTTTAGGCAGCAGAGGGTAGTGCATTGAACGCCACTCGACCGGACTTTATTTATTATCTCATCTCATTGTCTGAAACCGCTTAGTCCTATACAGGGTCACGGTGAAGCCGGAGCCTATCCCGGCAGACACAGGGCGCAAGGCAAGGATATACCGACAATGGGACGCCAGTCCATCGCCGGTCACTGCAGGGCAATTTAGCCTGCGAGCCAATTAACCTATGCAGCGGCATGCTTTTTGGACTGTGGGAGGAAACCGGAGTGCCCGGCGAAAACCCACGCGGACACGGGGAGAGCATGCACACTCCACACAGAAAGGCACCCGAGCCGAGAGATTCGAACCCGGGACCTTCTTGCTGTGAGGCGACAGCGCTAACCACTGGGCCACCGCGCCGCCCACTTTATTTATTATTCAATATATATATGGTCTGAGCTCCCCACCATCGGTCTTGTTTCCCCTATTTGTAAACTTTCACGGGCCAGTTACGCTCATTGTAAACTCATATCAGCTGTCTTAAATAAATAAGCAAGGGTTTTGTTTTTAAATAACAGAAATTAATGGGTAGAAAAAGTAATGCTCGGGGTCTATTAAACGGGGGTCACACAAGATGTCTGGACCACCTTTTACATTGCACAGCAGGAATATATCGCAAATTAGGCTTAAAAGGCAATGTTCTACGTTTAAGTGCAAGGAAATTGGTGGACAGGCGGAGAGCATGATCTCACAACACTTGAGGAATAAGTTTCATTATGAGTAGCTGACCTCTGAATTCAAACCAAGGACTTGCACTGGCAAAACACCATAGATACCCGGATACCTAAGCCGGTAATACTGTACGGTATGTTTTCATATGCGCAGTACGTGCATACTGTATGTAAAACAACGATGTTTACGATGATTGCTTCGTAAAGCTGCTCTCTCACACGTTAGAGGTATCTGAGGATGCCTCTAATGTGTGAGGTGAAACGTCGCGATGGATGGAGAGAGGGAGCGATCGACGCGGCTGTCCCGAGAGAGCAGCTTTTCGAAGCAATCATCGTGCATCGAGCCGTGAAAACCTTCATCATTACAAAGATGTTTACATCCGAAGTACAGCATTGGAGAAACAGTACATGTTCGAGATGAGGGATGCAATATTAGTGGTGCACACTTAAGTTTAACACAAACAACGGAGGACCACTGTATTATTGCCATGGTATTTTGCGTGAGCGTGGAACACAGAGATAACATCTGCACCTCACAGAGATTGCTGTCTGAGGAGGTTCAAATCGATCGCTGCCTCGGGTGCCTTTCTGTGTGGAGTTTGTGTATTCTCTCCCCCTTTTCTGCGTGGGTTTACTCCGGGTTCTCAAATTTCTACTCACAACTTAAAAAAAAACACTCGTTAATGAATTGGCCAATAGCAGGATATAGGATTCGGTGTGTGGCGGTTTCCTCGCGTTTCTGAGTCGTCTCTCTCTTCAAATGAATACCTCTCATCTTATCTCATTGTCTGAAACCGCTTAGTCCTATACAGGGTCACGGTGAAGCCGGAGCCTATCCCGGCAGACACAGGGCGCAAGGCAGGGATATACCGACGATGGGACGCCAGTCCATCGCCGGGCACTGCGGGGCAATTTAGCCTGCGAGCCAATCAACCTATGTAGCAGCATGCTTTTTGGACTGTGGGAGGAAACCGGAGTACCCGGCGAAAACCCACGCGGACACGGGGAGAGCATGCAAACTCCACACAGAAAGGCACCCGAGCCGAGAGATTCGAACCCGGGACCTTCTTGCTGTGAGGCGACAGCGCTACCCACTGGGCCACCGTGCTGCCCTACGGTATATCATACTGATGTAAATTAAATAAATGATATAAGGCATTTATAGTAAACATACTTTAAAATACATTGCATAATTTATGGATAAATCAGTCTTGGAAACATTGGCAATAAAGCTTCTAATTGTATATACTTAATTTATTTTGTTACAGTGATGCTTAATACTTAAGCCAGCAATTATTTTACACTGTGTAATGCATTTCATTAAAGTTTGATTAATACAATTTCTATCGTGCACCGCGATTCCGCCGAGCTCATTATTACAGTAGCGAGCAGTTATTTCGAGGTTGTGATTGATGTTGTCTGTCAGACGCAAGGGGGTCTTTCTTCTGGGTGCGATGGAGAAACATGGCTGTTTGTTGATTGTTTTAATAACAATAATAGGGCGGCGCGGTGGCCCAGTGGTTAGCGCTGTCGCCTCACAGCAAGAAGGTCCCGGGTTCGAATCTCTCGGCTCGGGTGCCCTTCTGTGTGGAGTTTGCATGCTCTCCCCGTGTCCGCGTGGGTTTTCGCCGGGTACTCCGGTTTCCTCCCACAGTCCAAAAAGCATGCTGCTACATAGGTTGATTGGCTCACAGGCTAAATTGCCCCGCAGTGCCCGGCGATGGACTGGCGTCCCATCGTCGGTATATCCTTGCCTTGCGCCCTGTGTCTGCCGGGATAGGCTCCGGCTTCACCGTGACCCTGTATAGGACTAAGCGGTTTCAGACAATGAGATGAGATGAGAACAATAATTGCATTTGTAGAGCGCCTTTCACCCGAGGGTCACAAAGCGCTGCACAGAGCTGCGGAGAGAACGGCACGTCAACAACAACGACATAAGAACGGAAAGTAGCAACAATAACTTTATATATTTTTGGGGTTTTTTTTTTTTTACAAATCCGAGCTGTGGAGAGAACTCCGTGTCAACAACAACATCAGGACAGTTCAACTGAAAGTCAAATAGTAGCAATAAATTATAGGACATAAAGTCAGCGGGGAACATAATAATAAATATTTTGCAACGAGGGATGTGAAGTGGTTCTTGAAAAGCTATTAAATGTGATTTAAAAAAACACATGACTATAATGATTCTGTTGTAAAGATATTCTGGTCTCAGGTCCCAGTGTAATTCATTAATTATCAATACCCGCTAAACCCTGTGTAGGGTTGCAGGAGCAGAGCCTATCCCAGCCGACAGAGGGCGCGCAGGCAGGGGAATGTCCAGGATGTGACGGCAGTACATCGCAGGGCACACGTTTTTGGGGTAATTTACTCAACAGGACCAATTAACCTAGGCTGCAGCGTGTCTCTGGACTGTGGGAGGAAAACAGAGTACCCGGCAAAAATCCACGCGGGCACAGGGAGAGAACACGCAAACTCCACACAGAAAGGCACCCGAGCCGGGACCTGAACCCAGGTTCTTCTTGCTGTGAAGTGACAGCGCTACTCACTGGGCCACCGTGCCGCCCTCTCTTGAGTAATGAATCATTTAATTTGACGCGTTTCCCCATACAAGCATTGTAGAGAACCATTCCTCTTCGTCGAGCCCTCTCAACACTTCTGAAGACACGGGTCGGGACAATAGTTAAGGTTTCACCGTTTCTTAGTTTGCCACAATCGCGCGCGGCTTCTTGCAAACCAGACACTGTCTGAGAGGTGTCTCTTCAGTGGCTTTATACATTAACGCTGAGAGTTGCGTTATTGCCAGAAATGGTAAAACCTTGAATATTTTTACATATTTGTCCCGGCAAAACGGTGCCCATAGATGCAAGGGCTTGTGTTCGTACCGAGAGCAGGCGCTTTGGTATTAAGGAGATGGAAGAGAACGAACGATCAGAGGGTAAATTGCCGCCACTGAAGAGTCGGTATCGATCGGACAAGCCAGCGATTGAAGTGCCGCATACTGACACGTGGCCTCTCAGAGCAGTTTGTCAAAATAGACATCACCCGTGGAATATTTACGTGAAAAGTGTCCCCCCCCCCGCTCCCCCCGTGGATCGTAGCCTTATCGTGGTGGAGGAGTTTGCGTCTTCCAATCAGGGTCTCCCTCTTGGTGAATGATGGGTTTTTTGGGGGGTCGCTCCAGGCATGTAACGATCTGAAAACTCTCCGATATAAGGAAGTCGGCGTCAGGAAGGGCATTTGGTCATTAAAATGTTCCTCCAATACCCGTACCGTTCCGGGAGCAACTGCCAAGGCAGCCAATCCTGAATACTCGCAGCAATAACGATCTCTAAAAGTACGCACCACTCGCTCGAGAGAAGTGGATATTTTCGGCATTCGCTCGAGAAGCCCAAAGATCAGACAGGTATCTTAAACGACGCTCACGTGTTATAATGGGAAAAATATACTTATATTGCAAAGGAGCGATGCACAGTGACTCAGCAATGATGCACGTTGTTGAAATCACTGGCATTTTCTTACAGAATAAATCAAAAGTTACATATATAAAAAAAAAATCATGCAGTAGTAACAGTCGTGGGTGCAGCAGTTGAGCGCAGTTCAGTGTGCAGATATATGCACCCGGCAGGTTGAGTTGAACTCCAAGCTAACGTTCGTAGTAACATCTCATCTCTCATCGCATTGTCAGAAACCGCTTAGTCCTGTACAGGGTCGCGGTGAGCCAGAGCCTATCCCGGCAAACACAGGGCGCAAAGGAAGGGATACACCCACGATGGGACGCCAGTCCACCCCGTCACTGCGGGCAATTTCGTCTGTAAGCCATTTAACTTATGCCGCAGCATGTTTTTTTGGACTGTGAGAGGAAACCGGAGTGCCCGGCAAAAACCCACGCGGACACGGGGAGAGAGAACATGCAAACTCCACACAGAAAGGCACCCGAGCCGAGATTCGAACCCGGGACCTTCTTGCTGTCAGGCGACAGCGCTACCCACTGGGCCACCGTGCCGCCCTTAGTGGTAACATCTGACCCCTGATTTGGCCTTACCCTTCAGCAACCCGCACTCACCAGCATGGTGAGATGTGGTCAAACGACGCAGCGACCTTCACATTGGCGGGAGACCTTCAGCAATCAGTGTATCGACACACAGAGCTGATTATTGGGCGTGTTTTTCAAGATAAGCATTCACATTTGTGGGAAAAAGTAACATTTTGGCGCAGGTAAGCGCATTGTTCTATAAACACTGCTGACATAAGTGCTATGTGATAATCGAACTGGTCCTGACTCCCTCGTCACCAACCTGCTCTGGATCGGGATTCCTTCCTCCAGCGGTTGGATCAACAGTGGTATAAGATTACTATTTGTTAATGCGTTACTCGAATTTAATAGCAACGTGAGAACGTTCATATTTAAGCGAAATACTCCTGCATAGGTTAATCGGCTTGCAGACTAACTTGCCCTCAGTGCCCGGTGATGGACTGGCGTCCCATCGAGGGTATATCCCTGCCTTGCACCCTGTGTCTGCCGGGATAGGATTCGGGTCACCGCGACCCTGTACAGGACTAAGTGGTTTCTGACAATGAGATGAGACTCCTGGAAAGTTCGCCATAATGATTTTGAAACTATTCTCCATTGGTATTAGATTTGGTGGCTCGAGACGAGATTGAGAAACATAGCTATAACTCAGAAAGTCAAAGCATTTCCAGAGTTTGCTTGCTTCAGCAAATTCTGCTGGATAATATTTGTCCAGCACCATATATATTATTTATATTTTGGGGCTGCAGAAAGGAGGTCTTTGCTGGTACTTCCCATCGGACCCACATCATCCACAAGAGGGCAGATGTTGACAACTGACGCAGAGGACGCAAAGCAATTTCGCGTCTCGCTGATGCATTCACAATGGAATGCGTGAATATCGGGGCGGCGCGGTGGCCCAGTGGTGAGCGCTGTCGCCTCACAGCAAGAAGGTCCCGGGTTCGAATCTCTCGGCTCGGGTGCCTTTCTGTGTGGAGTTTGCATGCTCTCCCCGTGTCCGCGTGGGTTTTCGCCTGGCACTCCGGTTTCCTCCCACAGTCCAAAAAGCATGCTGCTACATAGGTTGATTGGCTCGCAGGCTAAATTGCCCCGCAGTGCCCGGCGATGGACTGGCGTCCCATCGTCGGTATATCCTTGCCTTGCGCCCTGTGTCTGCCGGGATAGGCTCCGGCTTCACCGTGACCCTGTATAGGACTAAGCGGTTTCAGACAATGAGATGAGAGATGAGATGCGTGAATATTTCATACGAGAAGCAGAGTCCATATGCCTGAAAAAATCTATTTAGAGAGAGTTTATTTCTTCTTTAGTTTTTTCAGCCGAGTCATTAGCGGTGATGAATGAGCCTCTGTTGCCGAATTGTTCTTAATGAATCGCAAATTCAGTGTCGCGTCTCGTTCATTGAAACAACGCCTGATGTGCATTTACTTGTCATCAGCATGTTTTGTCATTGGACGCAAACAGCGCGGTAATTATGAAGAAGAGCAATTAATTACTGTGTTCAAAGGCAGTCATTTCATTGAGGATGATACATCGACACTGTCAAACAACACTGAGTGACAACCACGTAAGATTGTAGTCTACAGAAGAACTATACGGGCGGCGCGGTGGCCCAGGGGGTGGCGCTGTCGCTTCACAGCAAGAAGGTCCCGGGTTCGAATCTCGGCTCGGGTGCCTTTCTGTGTGGAGTTTGCGAGTTCTCTCCCCGTGTCCGCGTGGGTTTTCGCCGGGCACTCCGGTTTCCTTGCACAGTCCAAAAACCATGCTGTTGCACAGGTTCATTGGCTTGCAGACTTAATTGCCCTCAGTGCCCCGGTGATAGACTGACGATAGTATATCCCTGCCTTGCGCCCTGTGTCTGCCGGGATAGGCTCCGGCTCACCGCGACCCTGTACAGGACTAAACGGTTTCTGACAATGAGATGAGATGAGAAGAACTCGACACGTGATGATGTGTGGGACTAAGATCACAGACACGATTATTTGCGAGTTTATCTGCGAATTTTAATGTGCTTATCCACGGGATAAGAGCACGGAGAGATGTGGAATATGGAAAGAAAGGGTTTTCGGATGACTGGACAATCAATAAACATAATAGTTGAGATCTGAAGATCTGTCTTGTGAACCGTACGGTTCAATTAAACAATGCAATGTGTGCTGACATTCAGTGTCAAACCTGCCCATTGGCATTTTACGATGCATCAATTAATCTATTAAGTGCATTTGTTTTGCTTTGTGACACGTGCATCCAATAGTGTGCCTGAAGGAAATAAATAAATGGATATCAACATAATGGCGCGATATGTCAGTATCAATCACATATGTGAGGCTAATGGGAGAATCCTAGACAAATGGGACGGAAATATTAGAAGTTCATACAACTGAGATGGTGAAAATGAGACAGAGAGTCGAATCTTGAGTCGAACCATGATACCGAATCGTCACAATTGATTATAGTTTTGAGGGCGACAATTAATTGTTTAAATTCTAACCCTCGCGCCGAGGACAGCAACTGTTGCAGAAATAAAAAAATATATTTATGTCCAGCAGGTGGCAGTCACTTGAGACCACATCGAACGCAGCCTCGAGATTGTGAGACGCTTTGGAAAGTTGTGCGAAATGATTGAGGTTCTCACGGCTCGATGCGTGACGATCATGATGATAACTGATTGCTTGGAAAAGCTGCTCTCTCGGGACAGCCGCGTCGATGGCTCTCTCCCTCTCCCTATCCCTCCCTCTCCCTCTCTCTCTCCATCCCGACGTTTCGCTCCACGCGTTCGAGGCATCCTCAGGCGCTTTGCCTCGAAAGTGCGAGGCGAAACGTCGCGATGGGCAGAGAGAGAGGGAGCGATCGACGCGGCTGTCCCGAGAGAGCAGCTTTTCGAAGCAATCATCGTGCAACGAGCCGTGAAAACCTACATCGTTACAATGATGATGATCGATCTCCATAGCCCCGGCGATGGACCGGCGTCCCGTCGTCGGGTGTATTCCTGCCTTACGCCCTGTGTTTCCGGGATAGGCTCCGGCTTCACCGTGACCCTATATAGGATTAAGCGGTTTCAGATAATGAGATGAGATGAGATCTCCATAGCTGCTCTATGGGGATAGCTGTGTCGAGTGTGGCTTCTCTCGCCTTTACGATATTTCGACTCCCACGTTGGAAGCATTCATCAAGTGCTAGAACGTCAATAAAGATGTCAAAATCTAAGATGGACAACCAGCTTTTGTTTCGACATGAGAAAGTTGGGGGAACGGACGGACGGACGTCTTATATATCCAGCTCCGCATTACAATGTATCAGTAATAGAGTGTGTTCATCGGCAAAAGTCACTGAAATGAGTTATTTGTGTTTAACTCTTACGCTTTTTTCGCTACTCAACGCCCATTTTCTTAAATCCTTTGGCGATTCAAGAAAGACAAAGTCGCCTGTGAATTTCAATCACGTGTCCTGCAATGTGCTCGCATCACATCCTGGGTATAGCCCCCCTCCCCAGCCCCCTATGTCTGCCGGGAAAGTCTCTGGCCCCCGTGACCCAGCATAGGATTAAGCAAGTACTGAAACTGACTGAATTCAGGTAGGTCACTCCAACAGACATTGCCTTTGCCTCCAGCTGTCCAACAAACGTGCTGGTCCGTGACCTTTCCACCAATTGTTTGGTCACATTCACCCTGCCCCGAAAATTGCAGCTCTGGCCATTAAATTCTCCCAACACGTGCTGCGGTTTTTGTTGAAAATGCATTTAAGCCCGACCTTTACCCAAAATATATAAAAAAAAAAGTCTCATTTCATTGTCAGAAACCGCTTAGTCCTGTACAGGGTCGCGGTGAGCTGGAGCCTATCCCGGCAGACACAGGGTGCAAGGCAGGGATATACCCACGATGGGACGCCAGTCCATCACCGGGCACTGAGGGCAATTTAGTCTGCGAGCCAATTAACCTATGCAGCAGCATGTTTTTTGGACTGTGAGAGGAAACCGGAGTGCCCGGCGAAAACCCACGCGGACACGGGGAGAGAACATGCAAACTCCACACAGAAAGGCACCCGAGCCGAGATTCGAACCCGGGACCTTCTTGCTGTGAGGCGACAGCGCTACCCACTGGGCCACCGTGCCGCCCTAAAAAAAAGTGCACCATAGTATTATCAGTAATACAAAGTAAATAAATGCAAAGCCATAGTATATACACACATTACTAATGTATGTGCAAGCTGCTATTTATTGAGCTGCAATTATCAACATGCATCCCCTTGGGGACCGCGGCGGATGGTGCAGCGTGCGTGGAGTATTATCCACAAACCCCCCCCATCCCCGTGGGGCATTATACCAATGACATATTGTCCTTGTACCACTGTCTGTCGATATACATAACGGTGATGTTCCCCATCCGTCACACAAGGGCTTTGTTAACCTTTGACACTATTCATTATTAATAAAAACGGACAAAAATAATACCGTGAGTCTAATTGCTGGATTTTTGTTCTGCTTCACTCATTCGAGTATGCATTTTCTAGTTTCCGATACGCATATTACATATTTTAACCTTGTAATTATGTTGCCCAAATCGGTAAGACTAATGAAGAAACAGTGCTCTGCGATGACCTGGCGTCCCATTCTGGGCTTAACCCTGCCGTGCGCCCTGTGTCTGCCAGAATAGGCTCCAGCTCACCTCGACCCACGAATACTGACAATGAATGGCGAACTTAATTCGTTGTTTATGTCACTGCTGGTAAAATAGCCTTTCCAGAAGGTATTTGGCCTACTTTTCCACACTGGCCGGACATATTTAAAGAGGTGGGAGTACCCACATTTTACTCCACCAAACGTACATCAGCGATTGACTGCCATGTGCCCACACTGCTGTGCGTATGGGGGGGGGGGTTGTTCCCCGCCGTTCCCATTGCCGCACCGGGAAATCGAATTGCAGCGGAACCCTGTGGATTCCGCAGCAGTGAGCATTGGTCGCTAGACTGGATGTATGACTCGTCGTGAGGATGACACGAGTCTCACTTAGGTCTCCACCTCAGTCTCACCACTGCTGTTAAGTCGATCACATTTGCTCGGGGCGGCACGGTGGCCCAGTGGGTAGCGCTGTCGCCTCACAGCAAGAAGGTCCCGGATTCGAATCTCTCGGCTCAGGTGCCTTTCTGTGTGGAGTTTGCGAGTTCTCTCCCCGTGTCCGC
>JAZEWT010000023.1:3741469-3752035 GCA_036362905.1 Mordacia mordax | reverse complement strand
CACGCGGCACGAAACGTCGGACGTCGTGACCGGCCGGCAGGGCGTCCGTGCAGCGGTCACGTCCGCGCTTCACTGAGAGAAAGTCCTACCCGAGGCGGTTCGTTTCCCGCCTCGGGCACCTTTCTCTGCGGAGTTTTTGTATTCTCTCCCCCTGTTCTGCGTGGGTTTCCTGCGGCTCCTCCATTGTTCTGCCATAACAAAAAAAACGGCATTGATTGGCCGATGACATCATAATCTGTAGGGCGCAGTGTGTGGCAACGCGTTGGCGCCGGCCAACCGCACGACCGCCTTCTCCTCCTCGCCTCTCCGCGGTTTCTTCGGACGCTCACGCGGCATTGCCCTCGCGCTGACCCCCCGCGCTGACCCCCGCGCCGACCCCCCGCGCTGACCCCCGCGCCGCCGCCGCCGCCCCGTGTTCAGGTGCAGACGGTGCTGCGGCGCCACTGGATGCAGTACCGCCTGCGCTTCGGGCACCGCCGGCGAGTGGAGCACTGCTCCGTGCGCTCCACCTCGTACAGCACCACGGGCTCCGTGGGGGACGCACAGCTGCCCGCGTCCTATGCCTTCGTCAAGGCCGGCAACGGCCAGGCGCGCAGCTGCAACGGGGCGCCCGGTGCCACCGGCGGCGGCGGCGGCGGCGCTGGCGGCGCTGGCGGAGGAGGCGGCGGCGGCGGCAGCGGCAAGAGAACCAGCAACAACGAAATGCTCACCCTGAAGCTCAACGAGACCAAAGCGTAGCCCGGTGTGGATGTGGTTGTCAGCCGCACCGTGCCAGCCGCACCGCGCCGCACCGCGCCGCACCGTGCCGTGCCGCTGTGTCGCAGGACAATTACGATCGTGCATCCTGCACAACCCGATTCCTTGGAGGGTATTTCAGTGCAACGGAGTCGCAGCGGTGGCAATTGATGCCGAGCGCTGCCGCCAACCACGCGTCGCTTGTAATGCAGTGAAATAAATTAACCCTTACTTCCCCGCGCCCCCTGCAGCTGTCACCTAGTGAACGCCATCTCCAGCGTCCAGATGTTCAGAGAAGCCGGGCGAGCTTGCGTGCGTGATTAACGAGGACGGTGAGAAGACCCGCAGACTCAAGCTTTTGACAAAAAAATAAACGTGGAGAGACTTCAAATGAAGGCAGGTCTCATTTTTTATTATTTTTTTATATAAAGAAACGTTCCCGTAGCTGCACGTTGTACCAGAATGTTTCTGCTTGCCCGTAAGACACAAGGGTCTTTTGAAATCCAGTTCCACTTGGTTACAGGTCCTGGCGCCAGCTCTCCCATGGTTTTGGCTGCTGCAGAGTGAGTCCACCAACAGCCTGTGCCTAAGTCATTCAAGTTTGCAAACTTCGCTATTTATTTGCGGCTCCCATCGAGCACAGCGGCCAGAACGTGTGACTCTTGACTGCGACATCAATGAAGAAAGTGTTGCTCGAACTGAGATGCCGTATTTGTGGATGGGGATGGGGGATTCTCTAAGCACATCTAAATAATTAGACTGAAAGGGTTGGTGTCCAGTTATGGTTTTGGCTGGCTGGCAAATCAACAGCAGCCAGGACTCCGTGAGCTTGACAAGTTTGACAAGGGCGACAAGCCAGCCTTGTATGTAACGCATTATATAAATGGCTTAATTCATTAACGGTTAAACGTAACGTGATCGCTTTTCGATGGCATACCAACTTTGAAACGATTCAGCGCTCAAAGTCACCCGACGCTGAACATGTTCAACGTTTAGAATTCGTGAAGAGACAAAGCAAGACATGTCGCGGGTGCCCTGCCAATATTCGTTCACGGCTCTGCGAAGTTAAATCTTCTGAAGCGGCGTTGTCGGGGACAGGTTGATGGTCGCAGAGAGAGTAGCAGATTTGCAAAGGAACCAAGACGGGAGACATTGCTACTCTTGGCTAGAAATGTAAAACTTTCACGGAGAACTCTCGAGCAAATGCACAGCTCATTCAGCGAGGTTGAAAGCCGCTGTGTGGGAAATGCAAATTGGGTTAATTAGAAGCATAGAGTAGCGAATGTGTAGCCATGAGAACATTGTTCGCATAGACAACGTGATAAATGTGAACACTAATTGGTCAGGTGGGAGCGAGGGAAACTGAATTATGTTCCGTGTTGAAGATGACGTTTTTTTTTCATGGAAAATGTTAAGTCTTGTATTTATTTCATAAATGGCTAGTTTTAATTACTTATTTAAAACCGTGTGTGTATTGCGATGCGCGTAACTTCAGTACAAACTGTATTTATAGTCACGTGTCATTTGGAATTATCGTTCCGTCGTTGCCCGTAATTTAAGTGTTCGTGTAAGTCGTACGTTAACGCGGTGACAAGATTATGATGAATAATATATCCAAAAGCAAATCGGACGATGCATGACACTGAATGTCAGACAGTGGGGAGCATTAATTCAGGAGCTAAGTGGTATTGATATGAGTAGCGTGGATGTCAAACATCCATAACATACCTGACAATGTAACTGCTGTTATAGTCCACAAATCTGAGATCTGCTGCACATGCGTAACGAGTCAAGCAGAGCGAACGTCTGCTAGCAAATTGCCGACGTGACTTTCGACACGGCGATCATTTGTCTCAGTGTCATGTGTGATAGATGCAGACCAAACGCTGTTGACTCACGATAGCCGCGTCGAGCGTCTGAGTGCAACACGCACTCGGTCACAGCACGCTTGAAGATGCCTCCAGCGTGGGGGGCGAACCGTCGCGAGGGAGAGGGCAGTCGAGCGCTCGACACGGATATCCTGAAATGACAGCTTCGGCAAGCGATCATCATGCATCGAGCCGTGAGCTTACATCGGTACACTTTGCTACACGTCACCAATACCCAAGCTTGGATTCAGATCGCTCTGGGCCGTAAATCTGGGTCACGTCTGCGCTTCTGTTTGCAAAGTTCCCTGTCGTCGCCAGCAATGTAACAACAATTAATATTTTGAAATGAAATAGTTTGCTCGTGGAAACTTGCATCAAAAAATTGTGCGTTTGAGAGATCGATCACTTACACGTTATGCAAATTGTATGCAAGCGATAGGAGTGGACAAATCTTAACAAACGAGATGTACAAGAAAAACAAACTCAACCATTCAAAACAAGGACCTATGAAAATATATAATCTCGACAATTCATCGAACTGCGGTGGTGCAGGTTGGGATGGGACATGAATAACAATGCCATCGCGTCCTATCTCTTGGATTTCCAAGCGAGTCATGTCGGCAATGGTCTGCCCAAGGGCAGGCAGTCTGTTATCCATGATTGACAGAGGTGACTTAGGTCTTGGGTCCGTCTCTTGGTTCATAATGGCCAGCAGTAGGGACGCTTTGAAGCTGTGTTGCAGTGCATCCCCTGGTGGGTTGAGAGTAAAGTACGGCACCACCTGGCGTAACAGGGACTGCGAGCCTGTGGAAGGAGAATTTATTCATATCGCATGTCAATAGTCGGCAGGATAACTGGCTACACCGTGGTTAGTTTAATCGGCGGATCCCTTGTGGTGGGATAAAGTAAGGGTGCCGCCCACCTCTTCCAAGATATTTGGCGAGTGTGGAAGAGAAGGCTTCATGCCCTCCGGAGGGCGCTCTGTGGGGATTTTTCTAATGAAGGTCCTTCCAGCAGCGGTAGTGTGAGCAATAACACTGCAACGCTGCACCTTTGCCCGATGTAAATAATATATTCCTATTAAATTGAACGCATAAAGTTGCATGTGCCACAGTGGCTGCTCTGGGATGGAAAGAGGACCTCTATAATGAAGTTAGAGCTTCTGAGCTTAGCAGTCTCTTTTAATCGGAGACTTGGAATAAAATACACACGGCAAGATGATCATAAACTTAACATCTAAGCAACAAAATGTAGAATGTTCCATTTGAACAAAGGACCGTGCAAAATATTCGTCAAGGGTATAAGTAGTCATTTTTAAATGTCATTGAATATGATGGACATCGTCATCAATATCAGTCGTGGATGAAGGCAGTGGATCAACGCCTCTGTGCACCGTGGCGATCTATCACGGTTCAGCATTGTAACAATTATAACACGTGCTTAAAAAAAAACTTAATCCAAAGCAACATGGGTGCCTGCATTTTCTTTAAATGTCCTCACACGTTTACATTAGTAATTATGAAACGACGGTGCTTGACAGCTCTTAAAACGTTCCGAGCTCTGTCAAGTTGTCTGCGCGCTATGTTCTTCAAACCGTGACACCGAATCCTCTCGCTGACTATTGGGGCCTCTTCACGGAAACGACAAACTCGCATTCGATACAGACCTGGCATGGGCACCTCGGCTCTAATCTTGTCTCCTGAACGTGAGACGGTTCGTCTCCGAGCATTGTCTCCACGCAGCCAGCGCGTCTGTGTATCTCATGGATCAAGATCGGCTCCCCTCGTCCCACGGGCCACCGATGCCGGCGCGACGCGAAGCCTTTCGAGGCTGCGAGAGATCATCAGCGAATCTCCGCTCCACTCTGCCAACGGGGGCCACGTGCACAGGGAGGGCAACAGAGGCAGCTGACTGCATTGGAAAAAATGTCGTCCCCTCCACTGCCCCCCCCTCATCCCAGTACTCTGACTCAATTGCCCAACTGGGAATTTTGGGTACAGTGCACAACATTGTGAAGCTCGTGCACCCTCGCCCCCGCCCCTGCCGACCAACTAAAATTAGACCTGTTGAAAAGGTTGTCCTCATTTCCCCTCGGCTTAATAAATAATAATCACAATGTCCTATGTGTAACAAAGCATAGCTAAGCCTAAGCACTAAGCACATGTTTTTTTTTTGCAAAAAATATAATTTTTTTCTGCTTTGGCTGCTGATTGTCAATCAGGCAGCCACGTGTAAGGGCGTGCGCAAGTACTGTCGCGAAAATGCTGACATACATTGTTTTGTGATCATGCGTTTATCCGCGAATGAGAGCAGGTTGCACACTTGGGTTCGTGCCGCTTCTAAAGTTGCTATCAACACGAGTTTCCAAGCGAATGTTGTAAAGGGGTGAGGGCAGGCCATCAATGTCTGCCACTCCATACAACAACATATCACCTTACCCAGAGGGGATAGGCTGTTAATCCCAGAAACCTTTATCCCCTGGTCATATGCTCGGTAATTTGGGGCTTGTCAGTGTCTAATCATTAGATTTATTAGCACCCTGCCTCTTCAGTGAGTTTCACCGCCTAATATATATTTTGTTTTAACAAAAACGATATTGACAGGTCACAAAAAAATACGGGGGCCCTGCTCATTTCGAAGGTATTAAAATATCTCGGCCCGATGTAAATTGATATTTTTTCATTCCACAATTGAGCACGTAGGTACTTGATATTATTTCTAGATGAATAACTCAGTGGGCGTGAAAATATTGTTTTGGCATGCGTTGTTTAAGAACTCAAATAGCGTAACATTAGAGAACTTGGCTCAGTGGTGTAGCAACAACAGAGTATTTTGAAGGCTGTAATGGTTAATGGAAGTGGCTTTCGAGTTTTTATTTTAATGTATATCTTGGCAGTGGCTTAGAGGGTTTTGATGAGGTTAAATTTTGGTGACAATGGGAAACAATTACTGTACTTTAGGCACTTTGAAGGCTGCAAGCATTGCTAATCGTTGGATATGTACAGCACAACGAATATACACACTTGTAAACAGCAAAAAGCCATATGTTGACCTTACTATAGACTTAGATACCGTGACGATACTGCTATTTGACATTATCGTGGGAATACATTCGCCTTTCAGCGGTACTTTATAGCTCTTGTATTCCATTCGTTGGTGTGTCTGCTTATTCGCCCCGATGATGGATCACTTGCAAGGACGCTGCATTTTACAAGCACAGTTTATCTTAATGCAGCGCGTGTACGTAGGAATGTTCACAAAGGATAGGCTATAACCAGCTGTAGTATATACTAATGATTACTATACTACTATTAATACAGTACGATATATAATATATAGTGTTTGTGTGTGCGCGCAAAACTTGTTTCATATTTCTCTAAAAGTCTAAATGCAGCCATATTAAAAGAGCAGAAGCTATGTGGGCAAGGACATTTGTACAGAGATGGCATTGCATTGGGTGTGTGGTATACGCTGTGCCAGCTGGGAGGGTAGGCATTGTTGAGTGTAAAGTACAGTATATATTTTTGTATTTTCAATACAGTATATGTCCCTGTATCCACGCAGTGTAGATTATAATGTGTGCCCATTAAAGATACCGAATGTACAATTTCCAATTGTCTGATGGATTGTTGAGGATGTAAGTCAAAAATTTGGCCTGAAATATTTAAAAAAAAATGCTACATCGAAGTGATGCGTTCCGAATTTTTTTGATTGTTCTAAAATCATCTGAAAATCCGGACGGCTTACAAAATTTCGGATGATGACCTGACGTCCCAACCGTTTTTCTCGTGGCATCAGTTGATGTAAACGTTTTGTTGTGAAGATGTGTTCAACTGATACATCGTGGGAGTAACCCCAATAATGTAATATTCTCAAAAATCCAAAATGTTTAAATTCATAAGGCAGCCCTTCTCTATCTCGTCTATTACAGAACTTGTGTTTTTAATTTTAACTTTGAGTTCTGTCAGACAGGTGTTATTGATTGTTATTGATGTTTACCGTGTTCATCTCATGAAGATGAAATGATGATAATTCAAATCTTGCTCATGGCTGGATGGATAGTGACTTGTAAGGTTATTGACTCGGAAATGGCTTCAGTTGATGTGCACTAGATTGCTTTGATGCCCTTGTTTAGTTTTTTAAAAGTTTACAGTCGATCTGTACTGCGTGGTTGATGGTCAGTGTTTCTGAAATGGCATGCCTGATTACCTTTGAATGTCTACTGTAAAAGGTAGTCGAGACTGATCTGCTGTGTCGAGTTGATTTTATGATGTTGCAGAAGAGCTGGAAAGATGACATTGACAAAAACAGGCGGAGAATGTGGTTATTACTAGAAAATCTAAACAACATTATTTTTCAATTGCGTCTGCCAAAAATGAATGCCTGAAGGTTGATTCGTTTCACTTTTACGGCAGGGTCAGTCTAAAGTTAGAACTTAACTCAAGTCTCGTAAACACTGAAAATTACAGGTGGCTGGGGGGGGGTTGAAGTCCAAGTTTGAATTGCCACGGCTAAGAACCTGGGTTCAAACGGGGCAACTGCCTACCATTCAGCCAGCTCAAGTGCAGTGAGATAATCTTTGTCTGGTCACCTTGTGCGCAATATAAACACCACATTAAATTTGGCTCTGTACTCACTATGCCTACATTCTGAAAATTACAATATGGATTTGATAATTATGCAAAATTCCTCTCATATACTGAGCAGGTGGGATTATGTATTCCTGTATCGATTAGACCAGAAGTCACATGATGGGATTTCAGATGAAGCTCTGTGAAATCCTGGAAGGATTGTAGCGATAACATCCTGATAAATAAAATCCTTCTCTTTGGGATAAATAATGGGGGAAATGTCAATTTAAAATACTGTATAATTCACGGTGAAACCAAAATATCAGCAAAAACATGGCTTGAAAGCCACTTAAATCGGCAGAGTTGACCGGCATACGCGGGTAAACCAAGTAATTTACATCCACTTGGAGTCGATGGAGTGCAACGGGTGAAGCCGATGGGCCCACTCTGCTGGTTGCTAAGCGTAGGCGTAATGTCATCGCTCTTCCCGCAACGTCCAGAGAGCCGAGAGGTCGCCCCCTGCTGATGTGACTGACAAGCCGTGCAGTATCGAAGCAGCCGCTTAAACCTGTACAGGTTCGCGGGGGGGGGGGGACGGAGACTATTCCGGCAGACACAGGGCGCACGGCGAGGGCTGATGTGGCGCCAGTGCATCGCGGGTCAATTCACCTCGGCAGCTGCGTGTCTATGAACGGCGGGAGGAAACCGGAGTACCCTGTGAAAACCCACGCGGATACGGGGAGAGAGTGAGAGAGAGACGCAAACTGCACACAGAATGGCACCCGAGCCCCGGAACCGAACCCAGCTCCTTCTTGCTGCGAGGTGACAGCGCTACCACCGTGTCCGCTCTCCGACAGACAAACCCACCTGTGCCTATGCGTGTATAACCCAGCGTATCAATTATTACTCTTTAATAAGAACTTACGCCAATGCATAGACTCCCACGCAGCCCACGGGTTTACAAAACAAGGTGGAAACAACTCCCGTATTCAATACAAAGCCCCCTCCCCAACACATCTTATTGCCTGTCTCATCATCCTCCCTGTCTCATCATCCTCCCTGTCTCATCATCCTCCCTGTCTCATCATCCTCCCTGTCTCATCATCCTCCGTCTCATCATCCTCCGTCTCATCATCCTGCCTGTCTCATCATCCTCCCTGTCTCATCGCTGCGTTCTCGGTCGGGGCAGGCCCCCTCTCCCCGCACTGCCGCGATGGGAATCCAAGCAAGGAGACGCAGACGCGAGGAGTTCCATCGCTCCGTCTCCTCGATGGTCGATCAAATGTGCGTGTTTACGTCTCGTCGCGACAACGGGGGCCGGCGAGGAAATTAAAGCAAAAAAAAATATGAGGTCCCACCGAGATTTGAACTCGGATCGCTGGATTCAAAGTCCAGAGTGCTAACCATTACACCATGGGACCGCCTATACGCGCTGCTGCGCTACATCGGTATAACAATGATACACGCTCGTACTCGCGTATGTTCGATCTACTGCTGGATGCCGCGGACTGATTTCGCTGTGGACGTTAAATATATACACATTTAAAAAAAAATCGGACTCGATTTGCTACGGCCAACTGTTACCGATGTCTCCGCACACGCCGCGTCGCGGTCAAGGAATAATGATGATGATGATGATGTTAAGTCTTTAAACTTATAAACGCTCACGCAAGAGTCGCGTTGTGCGAATGTTTAAATCCTTATCGTACGCTTCGGGCTTTTTTTCCACTGCTGGATGAGTGCCCAGACCCTCTGAACCCGCCGCCGATATCTGTCACGACCTTCAACTAATAAGCCGTGTTCATTATTTAAAACAAAACACTTTATTGACTCCTTAGTTTACGTTTGTATTAAGTCTTCCAGCTCAGACGCGACGCCTGGTTCGTCTCCGTTACGCTCCAGGTTTTATCGTTAAACGCGTCAGCGCTAGCTTGCCGCGGTTACATTGACGCTATGATAGTTTGCTATTGCGCGTTAGTTTATAATCTCGTGTAGCGATTGATGCGCACACTGTCCGTACAACGTCGATTTATAAAGGAAACGCCGAGCGAGGCCTAAGGCCGTGGAGCCGCGCCGCCGTTTCCTAGTCGTCACGCGGGATTCGAGTCACATCCGCCCGCAGCGTTCGCCAGCGCCGCGAGGTAAGTGTTCCGGTGCAAGCGTTAAGGGATTTGTGTCGTAAATGAATGATGGATTGAAGCCCTTTTGCGATCATCTGTCGGATGGACGTCTCTCTCGCCGAGCTTTACAGCTCGTAAGGGTCGCTTCGTCATGCTGCTCAGTGCGAGTTGATGATTGCGCGCACAGCTCGTTCAACATCACTCGCCACTGATGTTGCCGTCGCCCGCTATCGAACTTAGGTTTCAAGGTTCACTGGCCTCAACGTGAAAACCATTGTGGTCCCCCCTGCTAGCCGCTCCATTAATATCTCACCAGCATTTTCCCGTTTGTGTGTCTTGTAGACATTCTGGCGCATTGTCGTTCATTAGATTTGCGGATCAGATCGCTTAACGGGAGAGGAGGCGCTGTCGCCTCCTCCTCCTCCGCCTCCTCCTCACAGCAAGGAGGTCCCGGGTTCGAATCTCGGCTCGGGTGCTGCTTCTGTGTGGGCAGTTTGCGAGCTTCTCTCCCCCCTGTCCGCGTGGGTTTTCGCCGGGCACTCCGGTTTCCTTCCACAGTCCAAAAAAAACATGCCGCTGCGTAGGTTAATTGGCTCGCAGGCTAAATAGCCCCCAGTGCCTGGTGATGGACTGGCGTCCCATCGTGGGTATATCCCTGCCTTGCGCCCTGTGTCTGCCGGGATAGGCCCCGGCCCTGTACAGGACTGGCTTTGGAAGGTCCTTATCCAGCAGTTTATTGTCAAGGCCCGTACACGTGCACACATACCGTTGGTGCATGGTTAATCATAATAATAATTGCTCTTCGAGAGCGCTTTTCACCCGAGGATGACAAAGCGCTGCACAGAGCTGTGGAGAGAACGGCATGTCAACTACACCGTCAGAAAAGATCAACTGAAAGTCAACAGAAACAAACAAGGAATAAATGTTCCCGACTCAAGTACAGGTCGGCAATGAGCCATCATCCCGGCACGACAACAGTGAGCCGCATCAACAGAGGACTTGAAAGCCTTATGGTAGAAGTGAGTCTTGAGATGATATTTGAATATGTCCAGGGACTCAGCTGAACGAATCTCTAATCGAAGGGAGTTCCAGCGTCTGGGAGCAGCGCCCGATAAGTCTCAGTCACCCATCGAATGGATGTGAGATCTGGGCACATGCAGCAAGCAGCCCGTCTTGGAGGATCGAAGTTGTCGTGTTCAGGAGGGCGCCTGAAGTAGGTCTCAGATGTTTGTCAGAGCAGCGCCAGTGAGAGCCTTGTAGGTGAGAAGGAGG
>JAZEWT010000023.1:3639418-3657379 GCA_036362905.1 Mordacia mordax | reverse complement strand
CCCGGGACCGTCTTGCTGTGAGGAGGCGACAGCGCTACCCACTGGGCCACCGTGCCGCTCTTGAGTTAACTATTGCTTGGAATTCCTTTATCATCATCACCACTGTCACCATCGTCAAGCAGCCACGATCAATCCACTGCTGGACGAAGGCTCTGTCCACCGTTGCGGTGCAGTAACATCTGAGGCGATGTGCTCTCGGTGACCATGAATGGTTTGAGAATCTCTCTCCACAGCCGGTTTATCTGGACAGCCGTGTAGAGCGTTCCTTTGCCTTCATTCACGACGTTTCTCCTCCCACGCTGGAGGCACCATCAGGCTTCTGAGTGGAATTATTTAATTGAAATCCCAGAGAGTGGGCCCCAAATGTATAATGGGCCCCGCTCAAATCCAATTCGGCCTTGTGGTTGGGGGTGGTCAGAGGGGGCAGAGGTGGTGAGAGAGGAGACAGCAGTGGTGAGAATGTTGATGTGACGCTCATGATTATTTAGATGTTTATTAGACAGATGTTTATTATTGCAGCAGAAAGTACCCAGTGAGCTTGCAAGCTCTGGATGCGGCATTCCTGCGGCACAATGAACGTTCGAACTGACCAACATAGCAACAACGCCTAAAACCAGCGCGCAGATAAACTTTCTCATAAACTTGTTCAAAGATGAAACCCAAAATATAATCACGAAGTAAACAGTTACGCTCAAGATTGCACAGTAGATTAAATTAGCAATAGACAAAAAAAGAGCAAAAGTGGGCTTGGAACAAAATGTATGACATTATGATGATATTGGTATCGGTGACATTGGTGAAACTGTAGTATCAGAAAACGCCCGGAGATGCGTCCAGCGTGGGAGGCCGGGACGCTCGATACGGCGATCCCGAAGGAACAGCTGTGGGGAGCAACTCTCATTAACCGAGCCGTGACGAATGTCGATCAGTACGTGAAGAGTTCCCCGCTCTCGGTCCATCCCGCGACCCGCGTCTTCACGACCACCACGGATGCCACGGCCAACACCTGCCAGTGTGTGGCAGGTGTTGGCGTCGGCTGACTGCACGGCTGCCTTCCCCCTCGCCTCTGGTTTCCTCGCCACGCCTCTGTAATGATGTGAGTCGCCCGGCATAAGGGCGTCTGATAGACAATAATAATAATAGGTGTTACTTGCCAACAGCACTTGACCGTACAGTCTGTTTGGGCTATACGGGGACCTTTGTCTTTGTGGAGAGAGGGGAGAATTCTCGACAAGCCGGTTGTTAAGGTTCGCGAGTACGTACGCGTGTGCGCGCGTGTGTCCGTGTTAATTTATCAGACTATTTTGGAAGTGACCTTCTCTCCAGCCGTTCCACGCACACACACACATACACACATAAAAAGGTTGTTGCCGAATAACATTCGCCTCCTCTGTTCCATCGTCGCGAATCGAGGGACCGGAGGCGAGGCGAGGCGGCGGTACGGACTTGGCGTTCACTCGAAATTAAATATCGAGTCAAGGCAGACACCGCCAATCCTGTGCCGGATCAAGGGATGGGGGTCCCCGCCTGAACAAGTTCGTTGGTCACGGCTCGATGCACGTGAATCAATCATTCACACGGACGGCGGGTTAAAGGCAGGCGAACGCCCCCCTTGATGTTGGTCAACAGCAGCAGCACTCGCGTTCGGTTCAATCTCAGAACACGCGAGGACGCCTCCAGCGTGAAGCAGAGGGGGAGGAGCGCTCGACGCGGCTACCCCGAAAGAGCAGCTTTTGAAAGCAATGGCCATCACCATGCTTGTTGTTGCTGAGCGAAGGTTGTGCTGGAGGAACGTGAGTGTGAGCTCGGATGTAGCTTTGTCACGGCTCCGTGTGTGCTGATGGTTGCTCGGCATGGCGACTCTCTGGGAATATCCGTGTCGCCGAGTGCTCCTGCTCGCTCCTGCGCGACGTTTCGTCTCCCACGTTGGAGGCATCATCAGGCGTTTTGGGAATGAAGACGCAATCGCACGCGGCGCGCACGTGGCCGCGCCACATCCATCACTGTTTGCTGAGATCAGAACACGGTTGCCACCTGTCCCTGTTTCCCTCCACTTACAAAGGGTACATTTGATAACTGGAAAGTGCTGGGTTAGTTTGCGTGGGTTTGTGTGGGGTTTGCGTGGAGTTTGCGTGGGTTTTCGCTGGCTGCTCCAGTTTTCTCGCACAGTCCAATTGATATTCTGCCGAGGATAATTTTCACGACTGTTGAAACGAGCTACGTAGCTCAAGTTAAATAAAAACCCCTTACTAAATCTCGACACAGCTATCTCCAAAGAGCAGCTCTCGAGAGCGAGTCTCGGTCACATGGGGCACAGTCCTCTCTCCCCAACACGATCCGTCCCAACAGGATCCGTCCCGGTTTTCTCGTGCTCCCGAGGTGGCAACTGGCGACGTGCGCTCGATAGAGCATGGGTTGGCAGCTCGCCTGCGGAGTTTCGTTTGAAAGTCCGCCGCCACATGTCCAGAGGACACAGTTTTAAGGCCACGGATCTGGGAGCGAATTCAAGCGGTGCGCTCATACTTCTAGAAAGACAAAGACCCCCCGTATAGCCTCAACGGACCGCAGGGTCAAGTCCTGTTAACTGGTAGCAAGTGCGGTTAACAAGCAGCACCTGTGTTGAAGGTGGGCACGGCAGGCGATGGGGTGGGTGGCCATCACTAACGCCCGGCGTCACCTCAGTAACCGCACCGGTTATTCGTTTGAGGCTGATCCGATCACGGGGAGGCTCAGGACCGGTTCGGTGCAAGCCGCGATCGCTCACGAGTCTCAGCCCGCGGGGTTCGTGGCGCGGCGCGCTAACCGCTGCACCACCGCTCCCCACGCGATCCGCTGTCAGACGCACGGACAGCTACCGTCCCCTCTGTGAGGCTGTCTCGGCAAGTGTCGATGGCTCGCTGACAGGAGGTCACGGGACAGACAAAGACAACGACCCCCCCCATATAGCCTTAACCGGCTGTAGGGTCAAGTGCCGTTAACAACCACATATATAAAGGTCGACACGGCACATGAGGGGGTGGGTGACCAACACCACGCCCGGCCGCCGTTGTCTCCCTAGTGGCAATATTTTCACATTGCACCAGGTACTCATTTGAGGCTGAGTCGACCTACGGGAGGCCCAGGACCGGTTCAGAAAATTGTCACTGGTGTTGGCCGTGAGCGAGATTCCAACTCGGGCCGCAAGGTTTGTAGCCCAGCGTGCTAACCGCTGCGTCACCGCTCCCCCCCCCACAGACACGGACACCACGTGTACCACATACAGTACCCCCGAGTGTATGCCGCCTGCTGTGGTCGCTGTCTCCCTCGCTGTCTCCCCCGCTGTCTCCCTCGCTGTCTCTCTCGCTGTCTCCCCCGCTGTCTCCCCCGCTGTCTCGTCATTTCTCCCCCGTTTGCTCCATGGCTTTCTGGGCCCATTTCATCGCTTTATCTGGGTCGCTGGGGGCTGGAGCCTATCCTCGCAGACACAGGGCGCAAGGTCGGGTTTTGCCCATGATGGGACGCCAGTCCATCGCAGGAAATATGGGTAAATTATCGGGCCAATTCACCGAAATAGCAGTAGCAGTAGCGTGTCTTTTGACGGTGTGATGAAACCGGAGTACCTAGAGGGGGAAGCTCGTGTTAATTCTTGACTGCCTGGATTTCATATTTGATATATTGTTAATGTTATTATATTAGTGCACTTGTTATTAGTTTACGGGCGCCTCGACTCTCCCCTGAACAAGGCGTTTTAACTTCAATAAACTCTTCTAATTTATAATTACTCGGTTCACTGAGTGTGCAGTTCGTTCTCGCTAGAATCAACAGGGGTTCCCAAATCGCACAATGTTATTTATTTATATTTTATGGGGAGGGGGGGGCGGCGTGCTCGAGGTGGAAGCATCAACTTGAACAACTCAATGACAGATACTGAGCGGAACCACACTTGGGATTTCATGAAGAAGTAAGCACTGTCGATAAATATGAACATTTTCAGCAGCAGAAGATGAAAATTCAGGCTGTATTTAAGCTGAAAGGGACCGTTGAGTTATGTGGATGTTTTTTTTAACAGTTGTCCAGCGGGGAGGCGTAAGAGAGTTACATCTCAAAGCAATTAAGTCAGGGCGAGTAACCTGGGCAGCACGTCTTTCGAGTGTGCGAGGAGAGCGGAGGAGAGCGAAGTGCCCGGAGGAGACACGCGCGGACACGCGGAGAGCGAGCGAGAGAGAACACGTGGAGAGCGAGAGAGAGAGAACACGCAAACTCCACACGGAAATTCACCCGAGGCGGGGATCGAACCTGGCGCATTACTGCCGTGCTCCAGCAAGCCAGAGCGAAATGTGTAGCGATATACCACCGGTGTAACCGCATGCTAAAGGAATATCTAATGGAATGGTGTTGCTGTGTTGCCTTCGGTGGACAAATAATAACATCGCCACGTGTTCGTTAATATCACCATCGCCTTTAAAGGAAAACAAATCTCTAACAGGCGACGTTTCGGGTCATGGCCCTTCCTTAGAGGCAGTGAGGAGAATCATCTTACGATTGTAAGTGCAGTCTGAAATTCTTAACATCCGCTGTTAATCTCTGCCTTTTTCTGTAATAATATTTGCATTTCTATAGCGCCTTTCCCTCGAGGGTCACAAAGCGCTGCACGGAGCTGTGGAGAGATCGGCATGTCAACTACAACATTAGAATAGGTCAATTCAATTAAATAATGAATATTAATCAATGAAGCTCATCAATTAACAAAACAACGAATGAGTGTTTCTGAGCAGGCGCAGGTTAACAGCGCGCAATCATTCAAGCACAACAGTGAGCGGCATCAACAGTCCCAGCCAGATGACTGCAGTGACTTACGGAACAAGTGAGTCTTGAGACGGGATTTTAATTTGCTGCATTCTTATCATAGAAGGGCCACTGCCCAAAACGTCGCTCACATTTCCTATTATGGGTAATAATGCCATTGACGAACGTTTTGACTCCGAGCGCAGTCCACATTATTTCACAACTGTCGGTACTACGTATACTGTACCGATGCTGTGCGCGTGTGCCGTAGCAACGCGCAGTGCAGCGCATATTCGCTGCTGTTGCTGTTGAACAGCTGGACGCTGACAGAATCGTTTGAGAATCGCTCTGGAGAGCTGCTCTTTTAGGATAGCCGGTGTGGGACATTCCCCCTCCTCCTCCTGGCGTCGTTGGTATGCACACATGTTAATTGAATGGGGTGGGGGTGGCATTATTCAGAGCGGCGTTTACAGCAGCAAACAGCTGAACCGGTCTCGACTCCGTGTTGCTCATCAGCAGGTCACAGCCCGGTTGCCTGCTGTTGTGGGTAGAGCGCTTTGTGACCCTCGGGTGAAAAGCGCTCTAAATGCAATTATTCTTATTGTTAGGTGGGAACCATCTACCGCCACATTGGGTTAATTGTAATACTAATAATTATTCATTCAGTTTTAAAACGACGCACACTTATGGCGCATTACCACGCAACAAAAGCATAAACACGCGATAATTATAAATAGCATATTAACACACAAAGCACAGCAACGTAAGCTAAACGCGTTAACAATCGAAGTTTATTTCTAAATGCAGGGGCGGCGCGGTGGCCCAGTGGGTAGCGCTGTCGCCTCCTCACAGCAAGAAGGTCCCGGGTTCGAATCTCGGCTCGGGTGCCTTTCTGTGTGGGAGTTTGCGAGTTCTCTCCCCGTGTCCGCTTGGGTTTTCGCCGGGCACTCCGGTTTCCTCCCACAGTCCAAAAAACCATGCTGCTGCGTCGGTTAATTGGCTCGCAGACGAAATTGCCCGCAGTGCCCGGTAATGGACTGGCGTCCCATCGTGCGTGGGTATATCCCTGCCTTGCGCCCTGTGTCTGTCGGGATAGGCTCCGGCTCACCGCGACTCTGTAGAGGACTAAGCGGTGTCCGTCATTCTCCACGTGGAGGAGTGTCGAGATGGTCCGCGACCCGGCCCGCGACCCGGGCCACGCTGGAGCCACGTGGCCCACGCTGGGCTCAGCGTGCGAGCACTGCTTCTCACAGCGGCAGCGAATCCGGCACCAAACCTCTTGCTGCGACTTCGAAATTGACATCAAGCTCCGGAACCACATTGCAGCCACGTGCGATAAAGCACTGAAACACCGAGCGTAACGGGTATTTAAATCAAGCAAGAGAATCGTTTACTCCGCATGTGAATGGCTGACAAAGCGTATTTGTTTGATTTTGCAGAGCGTTAGATGACCTCGCGTGTATTTACTGCCTACCTTGATTTCTGCAAATCACATTTAAAGTTGTATTTTATTAACTCTGTCGGTCACGGCAACAAACAAAAATACGAGGACGCGTGGAGACGACAATCGAATGTGTCTTCGCGTACGCAGAGATAAAGCTCACCCGTATAGCCTGCAACAGACTCTTGGGGCAAGTGCTGTTAGCGAGCACCCCGTTTAGGCAGGCCGGAGCGGCACACAAGTGAATGATTGGGCCAGCACCATGCCCAGTCGCCTTGGTGTCTCTGACGCTGACGTTTGCACAACGAACTCAGTACTCGTTTAAGGCTGAGTCGACCTAAGAGAGGGCCCAGGATCGGTTCGGATAATCGTGACGACGGCCGTGAGCGGAAGATAAAGTGGGGTCGTGGCCGCGTTCGTACTGCTGCGGCGCGCTCACCGCTACACTACCGCTCCCCATTACACACGTGCAATGATCGATAGCGAACATTGTGAGACAATAGAGTGGTGTGGCCTGAACCACGTGACAGCCTGTACACTCCGACAGCTCTGTATTCAAGGCTGAGTCGACCTAGGCGAGAGGCCTGGCATCGGTTAAGACACCGCTCACCACTGAGCTCGTTGCGCAGTGCGCTAACCGCTGCGCCACCGCTCGCCAAACGCAAACAAACCACGGCGCGCTCAGCATACCATATCGCAGTGCGCTCACCACTGCACCACCGTTCCTTGTACAGAAATACACAAACCCGTAATCGGCCGGATTCACAGTACAGTGTGCTAACGACTGCGCCACCACTCACTAACAAATGTACATAGCACCCGAGAGTTTAAAGCAGCGCAGTGCGCTAACCGCTGCGCCACCACTCCTCAACAGTAACCGACACGTCGCTCACACATGACATAGCGCAGCGCGTTAACCGTCGCGCCACCGCTCCCCAAATAACTAACACACGCACACATCACGCACTGGGTTTATATCGCAGCGCGCTAACCGTCGCGCCACCGCTCCCCAAATAACCAGCACACATCACGCACTGGGTTTATATCGCAGCGCGCTAACCGTTGCGCCACCGCTCCCCAGGAGACCGAACCAACACACAGGGGGCTGATCCGCTGTCCCACGCAGCACGGAACCTGGCTCGGCGCGCCTCGTGAAGGCCCCGTGAAGGTCCCGTAAAGGTCCTGTAAAGTCTCCGTGTTCGCTTCTCTCGCTCGTGTTTTATACCAGCGGCTTGAAATTGGCTGGCGTCCGAACACCGTCTCTCCCTCTAATTGCCCCTGAGCCGCCCGACAAAGCACGCGCGTCCGCAAATAGCGGCTTAATTAGATAATTAAACTGATCGCCGTCATTAAAGTGTTGTTGTGGGAGACGGGGGCTGGGAGACGGGGGTAGCAGCGAGCCGGAGAGTGAATGAATCACAGGCACTTGCACCGAGATGGAGAGCGGTGGCCGCTTGATTAAAAATCAATTATGAAGAAAAAAAGCGGGTTCGCCATTTCTGGCAATAATGCCGCGAGTTAAGGTCTAACCGAATAGACACCTGCTCACAAAGTGTCGTGTTTGCAAAATACACACTTGTGGCTAAACGTGCAAACAAATTGCTTTCATAATGTAATAATAATAATTGCCTTTCACTTGAGGGTCACAAATTGTAATAGTCCTGCTGAGTTACATTGCCCCCAGTGACCTGCGATGTACTGGCGTCACATCCTGGATATAGCCCCCGCATTGCACCCTGTGTCTGCCGAGATAGGCTCCGGCCCCCCGCGACTCTGTACACGATGGAGCGGGTATTGATCCTGAACTGAACTCTGGAAGACACGCTTTGTTGGAGTGATAGAAACATGCATGTCTTTGCGTGTCAACCCGGCTGTGACCCGACTTCGATCCCTGCTCACGGCCACCAGCACCAACGCGCGATTTCCTCAAACCGGTCTTGGGCCTCCCCTAGGTCGACTCAGACTCAAAGCGGCGGGCCTGGGCGCGGTGCTGACCACCCACCTACCTTCATTGGTGATAGCCGCTTACAGAGCTTGCCCCCAAAAGCTCGCTGGGGATATGCGGGGGACCTTTGTGTTTGTGCGTGGCAAGAGAAACCAGGCAACACCAAACCCTTGCCACGTGTTTCTACGAAGGTGTTCGTTGGCAGATGTTTCTGCAGAGAAACCAAACAGCCGACGTTTCTTAATTTGTTTGTTTTGACAATATTTTATATTTTTACGTAATATTTACACGTAACGCGGTTAAATTAGTTCTGATCATGCCACGTTGCCAAGTGCATTACCCGTTATTTTCCTGCGTAAGTGCCAGTACTTGTAAGTTTATTTACGGACAGAAATTTTAACCAACATTAAAAGCGTTAAAGTTAAATTATAAAGTCCGCAGGGATTTATAAAGTGGGTTAAAGTACAGTCCCGTGGTGTATTAGTATAGTCATGAACTGCAACATTTATTCGTCGTTAAACTTGTTAATAAATTGTAATAATAAACGAAAATGTAATTCCAATAATTTGTAGCCCTTCGTCAGTCCACTGCTGGATAGAGGCCCTCTCTGTGCCCAGTCGCTCAGAGGCAATGAAACTCAACATGCCCTATACAAGATTACAACAGGTTTTACCGTATCTGGCGATTATGCAGGTGTTAAGATTTTAACACCTGCCCATAGCGTCAATATGCCCTGTTTAATATCCTTCGTGCGCTAACCACTGCGCCACCGCTCCACCCATTTAACTGAAAACTATGGAATAATAATAATAATTGCATTTTTATGGCGCTTTTCACCCGAGGCATGCGATTACATTAACAGATGTGAACTTGTTTTCTATAATTATTCGTATTGAGTTTCACGCGCTGGGTTGTTTTGCGGCCGATGCACGAGTCGCATTATATTTGCTTGGCCACGGTGTGGCTAACGTTGTGGCGACCTTCACAGACGCCACTCATTATCATAGATACAGATTTGAACGGGGGGCGGGGGTGGGAGGCAATCCATGCGGTCAGCCAGCGCCAACCAGCCAGACGGGTTGTCGTAGTCGGTCAATTCGTTAATGAGCGTTTAGTCAGCTGTGGGAGGAGATTCGGGAAAACCGGAGGAAATCCACGCAGAGCAGGAGGAGAACGCACACAGCTGTTCACAGTTACCCGAGGAGGGAATCAACCCGCCTCGAGCAGGACTTTGTGTGTGAGTCGCGATGTTACCACCGAGCCACCCTACTGGCTAATAGCACTTGACCCTGTAATCTGACACGGCTACACGGGCGACCTGTGTCTGTGTACGGCATGGCACACGGGAGGGAGGGGGGGGGCAGCTTGTGCGTGTGTCCGAGCAATGCGCACGCACCCGCGTGTGCTAAACAACAACGACGGTGACGCCACAACTTTGCTTGTGCCAGGCCAGGTGCACCTCGAGGCGTGAAGTGTCTATGGGTCGCCGACAGGAGGTCACGGAACAGACTCAGAGGTGCGCGGGACACCTGACCGAGACGAGTGAACGAGGCACAGCCTTCGCTCCCCGCCGCGCTGAACTCGCTCGGTGTGAACCTCCTGCGCAGAGTTCCATCTTCGCACCGCTGGTTCCGGTCTTCAGCCAGTCCACGACTAAGCTTCGGATCCGTCCGCACCGCATCAGTCGGGTTCCTCTCCAGTCCGTGCGGCGCCCGTTTCACCCCCCCCCCCCTGTGCAGCCGCACAAAGACTCCACTCGCCCTGCGAGAGCTTCGCATACGCGCGGGGGGAGCGGGGGAGCGGGGGAGCGGTGGCGCAGTGCTTAGCGCGCTGCGCTCCGAACCCGGCATCCCGAGTTTGATTCTCTCCGTTTACTCGAGTTCGATTCCAGCTCACGACCTACAGCAGTGCGGATTTTCAGAACCGGTCCAGGGCCTCCCCTATGTCGACTCAGCCTCAAATCAGTGTTTGGTGTGATGTGTAAACGTCGTCACTCGGGAGATGAAGGCGGCCGGGCGTGATGCTGGCTACTCCAATCATCACCCGACATAGATGTTCGCTAACTGCACTTGCCCTAGCAGTCTGTTCGAGGCTATACGGGGGAGCTTTATATTATCTATAGAGTACTGGGCCGTTAGAGGCAGTCGCCCTCCAACAATATGGGAGAGTAGAGACGCGACGCTCACAACAACGAGCGGAGCTTGGGACGGAGTTTGGGTCTGTCCCGTGACCTCCTCCTGCACCTAGCCTGGCACAGCAGTCAGCCCATGGCAGCTGGGTCTGTCCCGTGACCTCCTCCTGCACCTAGCCTGGCACAGCAGTCAGCCCATGGCAGCTGGGTCTGTCCCGTGACCACCTGCACCTTGCCTGGCACAGCAGTCATTCCATGGCAGCTGGGTCTGTCCCGCGACCTCCTCCTGCACCTCGCCTAGCACAGCAGTCAGCCAATGGCAGCTGGGTCTGTCCCGTGACTTCCTGCACCTAGCCTGGCACAGCAGTCAGCCCATGGCAGCTGGGTCTATCCCGTGACCTCCTGTACCTTGCCTGGCACAGCAGTCATCCCATGGCAGCTGGGTCTGTCCCGTGACCACCTGCACCTTGCCTGGCACAGCAGTCATTCCATGGCAGCTGGGTCTGTCCCGTGACCTCCTGTCAACAGCGAGCCTTCGACACGTCACTTGACGGCTTCAAAGTGTACCTGGCCTGGCAGCGACGTCGCAGCCACTTAGTGACGAATCGTGTCCTCCGTGTGTGTTTTTGTGTAACTCTGCTCGCTGACTTGTCTGAAATAAGCCGTGTTTATGTCTGAAGTTACGTGCGTGGGGACCACGCTTGCGCGCACGCTTGTCAGAGGAGCTCCCTCGCTCGCTCGCTCGAGCGTTTGCCTCGGCGGCCTCTTGAGAGCATTTCCCTACAGGTGGATCTTGGTGTTTGCTGTTGCATGTGTGTCTGTGTGTGTGTGTGTCTGTGTGTCTGTGTGTGTGTGTCTGTGTGTCTGTGTGTGTGTGTGTCGCCCGGAGCTAACACGACTCTTACAAGTCGGACGTGCCCATGTCTGTGTGTGTGTGTGTGTCTCTGTGTGTGTCTGTGTGTCGCCCGGAGCTAACACGACTCTTACATGTCGGACGTGCCCACACGGCTGTTTGTCTTCTTCAGTTCTCCTGCTCTTGTCCAAAACAGAAAACGGATGCGATCTCTGTCCGTCTACCCGCGGCGGATGATCTACAGTCTGCGCCACATGGCTGGGTGTTTTTTCTCTTGTCTGCGCTACATATTTGTTGATTAATGCGATTCGCCTGCCGGCTCACGGTGCCGCGTCTCTGATGGACTTTAAATAAGACTTCACTTCCCCTCGAAAGCAATGATTTATCGGTCGAGCCTCGCGAACCCCCGTTGGAAGCGGTGGCAATTCTCACGGCTTCCGAGCGAGCGTCCGTTTATTTATATCGTGAGTCGCAAGAGTTACTGCGCGATAGGGTTACCACCTGTCCCGGGCTGTCCTGGGAAAATCTGTACGCTTGTACAAACTCAAGGGTTTTCTCAGGTTACCCACCGGCTCATGCCCCGGACTTTATGGCCGCTACTCACTAACAGCACTTGAGCCTGAGGTCTGTTGAGGCTGTATGGGGGATCTTTGTCTTTGCTTGTTTTAAGGACGTCCGCCGTGGTGATGGAGCGATGTAGCGAGCGCGCCTGCAGGTGCCTCTGCCGATGCAGCGATGCATCCTGTGCACAGTGGCGGGGAGCCGGAGCCTATCCCGGCAGACAGAGGGCGCAAGGCGAGGCTAGACCCAGAACGTGATGCTAGTACATCGCAGGGTCTATTATTGGGGGCAATTTACTCGCTACGCCTATACAAAGCTAGGCAGCAGCGTGTCTTTGGACGATGGCAGGAAACCGGAGTACCCGGCAAAAACACACGCGGACACTGGGAGAGAGAGAGCTCGCAAACTCCACACAGAAAGGAACCGAACCCGGACCCGTCTTGCTGTGAGGCAGCAGCAGCAGCAGCAGCAGCGCTCCTCTCCATCCTTTAGCCGGACAGCCAAGTTGTGATTTAGCCGTAATTCTGTGCGGTACCGTCCGTGCGGAATTGGCGGTGCTCTGAATAAACGCTCACAATCGTGCATTTAAACAAATAATTGTTTGAATGGCCGCTGAGTCATTGCGTGCGTCTCGCAATCGAACTCGTACTGGCTTTGTGCGTTTGCGAACGCTCGACACGGCTATGCAGACAGGGCGGCCATGGAGAGCAACTCTCATCACACATGGAGCCGTGACAAACTGATCATAGGCACGCTCTCCAGAGTGTCCGTGTCCTTCGGCAGAGGTAATCGTCTGACTCAATGTTCAAGGCGGACCGCACGCGTGATTTTAATTTACTAATCACAGCCTCCTCCACATACCTTGTGACCCCCATTTACATTCTCCAAAGCGTAATATTGTTTTCGTTCCAGTGGGTATGTTATATAATGTAAACAATGTCAAAATGACGTGTATGACCTTTATTAAAGAGTCATTGTTTTCAGCCGTTAAATAGACTCCTAACATTGTTTTATTCCTTCGCTTATTAATGTCTGTTTTAAAGAAGACATATTTACCTACTTAATCATTTGCTCCAAACGGCAGACATAAAAAGTGTCATTCATTCTGTGTATGTTATGTTGATGTTGTTCGCAATAACGCTACGCGCCCGTGGGTTATGAACACATTCAATGGGGGTCACAAGACATCTGGACCGCGCTGTAAAACAAATCCGCTATCACTACAGCTGGAAGGAGCCGCTGGGCTGTGCAGCGATTATTGACAGTCGCCCAGCGGGCAGGAGTAATCAAGTTACTACATCTCGGTTTTAGTGTTTGGACGGTGGATGGGTAACGGAGTGCCCGGCGAGGGAGAGAGCGAGCGAGCTGCACACACACACACACACAGAGGATGTACTCAAGTTCGAGACTATGATCGAGAGTGATGAACGAGAGTCGACACGGCGGTACCGTCTGCACTTCACAGACGTAAAGTCCGGCCCGAGGCGCTTCCATTCCTGCTTCAGGCGCCTCTCTGTGTGCAGTTTAGGTGTTCTCCCCCTGTTCTGCGTGGATTCCTTCCGGGTTCTCCGGTTAATTTTTTTTTCATTAATTGGCTGGGAGGCATCCTAACATATAGGAACGTAGTCTCTGGCGGGTTGGCGTCGCCTCACCGTGTGGATCGACTGCCCTCCCCCCCTCCCCCTCTACATATTACCAACAAACACACGTCGCTTTTCTACAACATACACACGCGCACGTACAGGCAGGGTGACGACCGCAGTGGGCGCCTTGCTCATGGATCAAGGGCTTAGATCCCAACAACAATAATAATAATCGCACTTCGATAGCGCTTTTCACCCGAGGGTCACAAAGCGCTGCACAGAGCTGTGGAGAGAACCGCACGTCAGCAACAACAACGACATATGAATGGCAAATCAGCAGTATTTTTTTAACGCAATTAAAATTGCTGCTCAGCTGCAATTTCCTCTGTCCATAGATAGTTTGAATGGTTTCATAGACTCTCTCCTTTTATTACTCGATAATCTCCCGCCCCCCACAATGGAGTCCCATCGCTCCGTTTTATCAATACGCCAGTGTACACATTCAATAAGTAGAACAGGTTTTTACCATTTCTGGCAATTATGCAGGTGTTAAGATCTAAAAACACCAAAATAGACACATTTCACAATATGTCTAGTTTGCAAAAGCCACACATGTTGCAAAATATGCAAACAGGAAGCTTTGATAACATATACATTGTCCTTCAAACTAATTGGCCTACACCAGACATGGCTTTCTTTTGAGCCTGATTGTCAGTGTCAGCCAGATGATGCCAAAAGGCAGTCAGCTCAGGACAATGCATAATTGCCAGAAATGGTAAAAACCTGTTCTACTTATGACATTTTTGTTACTGTTTACTTAATGCTTACGGTTAGGGTTTCATCTTTGCACAAGTTGGTGCCGTGAGTTCGTTTATTTTCTTTATGATTGTAATTGTTGTTGCCGATGATCATTTCGAACGTTTGTTGTTCGGCGAGAGTCCCGCAGCCAGAGCTCGCAAGCTCGCTGGGTATTTTCTGCTGTAATAATGAGCATCTATCTGGTGTTGGAGACAGGAGCCAGTGTTAGCGATGTGGAGTTTACAGAATTATGGACAAGAGCCAGTAACTCATCCATCAGAAAAGTCTCGCAGCCAGAGCTCGCAAGCTCGCTGGCTATTTTCTGCTGTAATAATGAATATCTATAAAAGGCACTCAGTAGTGTCTTTGTGTGATGGCAGTCGAGGGTGATTCTAGCGCGCCGGGTGATAGCATGGCAGTGTTTCACAGCAGCGCAGATGAAGAATCTTCCTAATTAAGGTAGAAAATTAAAGTACGATGAGCCTGAGACTCGGGCAGCACAGTGGCGCAGTGAATACTCCAGTTTCATCCCACAGTCCAAACACATGCTGCTGCCTGTGTTAACTGGCGTGACCTAAAATTGTACCTCTGCGATGGACTGGCGTCCAATCCTGGGCATAACCCTGCCCTGCGCCCTGTGTCTACCGGAATAGGCTCCGGCTCACCGTGACCCTGTCCAGGACTAAGCGGTTTCAGACAATGAGATGAGATGATTGTGAGACATTCCATTGGTGCTATCTACAACACAATGCCTCTGGGAGAGGATGGCACGCGTGTTCGTGAAGCGTTCTACATCAGATTCTTTTTGGGTGGCCGATTTCTTGCCACGCCACCCGTCGGCGGGCAGTCGAGTCCTTATCGCTCTTCTATCGCTGCTGCCGCTGCGGTGACCTTGTCGCGAACTTTACTTACTCATTCCGCCACACAAGCCGAATTCTCGCTCTGTCCGACCGCGTTTGTCTCGTCTGCGCTGCGTTCAAACGCCGCGCGTTCAGGTTGCACAACACACACTCGATAGCGCCTTCACCCTTGTCTCTTAAACTTAAAAATCGATCGCTCGCGAAGCCTCACGTCGCACGTGCGTACAACGTAAGTGAAATTCACTCACTCATCCACCGACTGACTCACTCGCTTATCCACTTAGGCTACTCATCCACTCGCTCATCCACCTACTCATCACACTCCAGGTCACAACATTTATCTTCCTGATTTTTCCTTTCCACTATTGCATAGTCTACTTTACCAAGCTCTTGTACCCTTGCACAGTTAATGAAAACGATTAAAATTCTAATAATATATTAGGGCACAATCTTTGTAGAGTGCGGTTTGTTACTGGCCGCTTGCCGCTTTTTTGGGTCTGTGCACAGATCTCGTGATTTCAAAATAATGAAACAATTTGTGCAATTTCTCAGTGCACGATGAAATATTCCCATAAAAAAAAAAGTAATTGACTCTCGAAAAGAATCCGGAAGGAGATCTACTACAGGAGCAGTCTTGCTAGATAAATATAAAATAATTCGTGAGACCCAGGCTTTCCTGGCTGAATAAAGACATTATCTCCACACTTACAGAGGCTGATGCCAAACAACTGTCCTGTGTGTAATAAATCACATGTTTCATTTTCCTGGCAAGGCGCATCCGCGGAACATCCCGCGTGTGTTTCCCGGTTTAGACAAAAGATTTACAGTTTGCTCTGCATGCGAAAGAGAGAGAGAGAGGGGGAGTCGATTTGCCCTCCAGTTTCAAACAAGACACAAACACGTGTAATGAGTACACAGCCATTGTAGGTGAGCAAATATAAACTCCCCCCGCCTCCCCTCCCCTCCTCTGAGAAATTGCAGTCAGGAACATCGCCTTGAATCAGCGGTTCCCAACCTCTCTGCGCCTGCAGCCCCGACTCGGTCTGGTCTCCACCGACCACCAGGGAGTAGTGCTCGTGACCCACCGATGAGTTCGGTTGAGAAGGGCAGGCGGTGTCAGATCACCATCACGATGTGATCTACGAACAGCAGCCATGGTTTACAAACCGAGGAACGTTCATTAGAAGCAAGAGGACAGCAATTATTATTATTATATTGTTATTGAGGTTCTCTAGGAACATGCCACTGGTTTTTCTCTATGTACAAATGGCCCGAATAATTTTACATATATTTGGCCCCGTGTTTGAAATGTGATTATTTTCCTGGTGACTTTGCTGTGTGTTGTTTGCACATTCTTCCCGTATCTGTCTGGCGTTTGACCTGGTACTCCAGTTTCCAACCACAGTCCAAAGACACGCTGTCTAACTTAATTGTCCTGACTAAAGTTTATGCCGGGTGCCCTGAGATGTTGTAACTTGCTTACTCATCCCCGCTAGACAACTGTTGAAAAGAGCCACCCAGCTCCTCCCAGTTTATACAAGAAGGGACTGTTTCACTTGAAGAATTGCTCTCCATAGCTGCTCTCTCGGGATAGCCGAATCGACTGGTCGTTCTCTCTCCTCCGCGACGTTTCGCGTGAAAACCTTCATCGGTACAAAATGTCGTGATTGACGTAGCTCCGTTCATCGACGTCACCGTTGTTCCAGGCGTCGCGATAAAACGTCACCGTCACGTGTGAGATGACGCAGTGTCGACGTTTCGCCTCCCACGTTTGAGGAATGATCAGACTTGATGATGAGATGGGACGCTTAATGATCGACCTACGTTCGTGAAATGTTCTAACTTTCTAAACGCCGTGGATAGGTTTCGACGTGCCTTGAAATTTCCAGTGCTTTCCGAATATGCGGGGGTCACTTATCGTTGCCAATCACGGGAGGCTGAGTCGGATTCGCGTTGCAAGGAGTGCCAGGTGTTGTGAGCGTGGGGCCGCGAGGTCGCAGATGCCAGTGCTGAGTGCTGTCTCCCTCCGCGTCGAGGGGGTTTTCTCCGCGCTTTTACCGTTGCCGCCCACACCGATCATCAAAACACGCGCGTTGCTGTGCGGGCACTGGTGAGACATGCCAGTGTGGCAGCACCCTCTTGGGAAAGAGCGCTTGAGACTCGGCCAGTTTTCTATTTTTTTCTTCTTGGTAAATTACATCACTTTACATAGTTACCATTACGAGGAGAGTGCCAGCTCTACGGAACGTTGGTTCCCAGCTTGCGACGTGTTATTTCGAGCGTTTTCTCTTGCTGATATCGTTATCTGCTGATACGACTGCCCTGACCTGGATGCCTCCCTGATGTCACGTTGAGAATATTGCTGCCTGCTCTGTGAAGTTTCGGAAACGTAGTTAGTGAACGGAGACACAAGCCTCGGTGTTTTGCAGATAAAATTTGCGCCCATGAACGATAAAGAAATTAAACTCCCTGTATAGCCTTAACAGACTGTATGGTCAAATGTCATTAGCGAGCACCTCTAAACGTCAACACGGCACACGAGAGCGTGGGTGATGTTCCACGCCCAGCCACCTTCGCCTCCATAGTTGCAATGTTTACACACAGCACGAGGTATTAATTTGAGGCTGAGTCGACCTAGGGGAAGCTCAGGACCGGTTCGGAAAATCTTCACTGGTGTTAGTCGCGAGCGGGATTCGAACTCGATTCGCCAGGTTAGAGGCCCATCGCATTATCCACAGAGCCACTGCTCCCCACCCTCAGTACGGATATACATGCACACACATACACATTCATAAAACACTTGCTCCATTGTGTACAGATTATATACATATATAAACATCTGGAAGTCTAGTGGTGTGGGTTTTCACGGCGAGATGTGATGAGAATCGCTCACCATAGCTGTTGTTTCGTGACGCCCGTGTCGAGCGCTCCTCCTCTCTCCTTCGCGACATTTCGCCTCCCACGTCGAAGGAATCCTCGGGCTGGCTTCCGACGCCTTCGACGTGGGCGGCGACCATTTCCACCC
>JAZEWT010000023.1:3584754-3598057 GCA_036362905.1 Mordacia mordax | reverse complement strand
GAGGCTGAGTCGACCACTCTCTACCACACTCAACGGAACACCATCTGTGCCCCTACCTGTCACATCTGCCAGTCATCGCACCAACGCTCCCTTGAACAAAACCGTGCATAGATTTGTCATGTTGTTGGTGTAGGGTTTTCGCGGCTCGATGGATGAGAATTACTCTCGAGAGCTGCTCTTTCGGGATAGCCGTCCCGAGCGTTCCCCTTCTCCCTCTTTCGCGACGTTGCGCTTCCCACGTCGGAGGCGCCATCAGGTTGATGCCGCCCGACAGCAGCTCTGCAGGGCAATTCCTACACTCATACCGGGTGCGGCATAAGTCGCTTTACCGGGAATTGTTCTTTGATACGCCAGGAGGTCGAGACGCTGAATGAGAACGCAGATCTATGCCGCGCTGTGAGCTGCTCAGCAGGACGTTGGTATAACATGTGTATTAAACATGTGTCTCATCTCATCTCATTGTCAGAAACCGCTTAGTCCTGTACAGGGGTCGCGGTGAGCCGGAGCCTATCCCGGCAGACACAGGGCGCAAGGCAGGGATACACCCACAATGGGACACCAGTCCATCACCGGGCACTGCGTGCAATTTAGTCTGCGAGCCAATTAACCGATGCAGCAGCATGTTTTCTGGACCGTGGTAGGAAACCGGAGTGCCCGGCGAAAACCCACGCGGACACGGGGAGAGAGAACATGCAAACTCCACACAGAAAGGCACCCGAGCCGAGAGTCGAACCCGGGGATTTGTTGCTGTGAAGAGGCGACAGCGCTACCCACTGGGCCACCGTGCCACCCTTAAACATGTGTATTAAACATAATGGAGGACACTGAACAAGGTCTGGTCTTCGCCTGCAGAGTGACTGTGCGCTGTAACATCTGCGTCTCACAGTAAGAATATCCTGCCTGGAGCAGTTAATTCCCACCTTGGGCGCCTGTGTTCTCCACCTCTTTTACGTGGATTTCCTCCCACAACCTTTAAACAAAACGTATTAATTAATTGGGCCAAAACATCACACATCACACTATATAGGACGCAGTGTCTGGCTAAATGTTGGCGCCGGCTGATGGCATGGCAGCCTTCCTTTCCCACCTCTCTGCGGTTTCCTCGCTCCTCCGTATGCGTGTCTCGTCCACGACCGTGCGTAAGCTGTGCGCGGCGCCGCGTACAACTGCATCTCCCTCAATCTCTATCCCTCGCGAAGCGGTCAAAGTTGATGTCGCCCTTGTCGGTAAAGCGACTTCTGCCGCACCCTGGACAACTCCAACGCGACGACGATGATGACGAGCACGACGGGCGGTGATCGTGAGCTCTACGCATGGCCAGGAGGAGGGAGGTTCGACGTGGACCGCTCTCGTTGTAATCTCGTTCGTGAGGTTTCGCTCTCCCGCCCCCCCCCCCCTGCCTCCCCCCTGTAGCCGCCGCCACCGTTTATCAGACGGTAACGTTGTATCAGCAAGCGGGTAATGCGAACCAGGTGGTGCGTGGAGCCGGCGCCGTGACCTTATTTGGCCACGTGCTCTCCTCGTGTTGTAAGAGAGACCGCGCGCTGTCTCCACCGGTACCTTGATGCCAGTGCGCCGATGATGTGAGGAGCGATGATGGGTTTTTTTATTTTAAATTTACCCTCGATGGCAATAACACAAGTGTTAAGATCTTGAAACAACAAATAGATACCGTTCACAAAGTGTCACGTTTACTCAAAAATTCACGCATGCTTGTGGAATAAACATGTAAAGAAAGTGCTTTGGGGCGGCACGGTGGCCCAGTGGGCAGCGCTGTCGCCTCCTCACAGCAAGAAGGTCCCGGGTTCGTATCTCGGCTTGGGTGCTACTTTCTGTGTGGAGTTTGCATGTTCTCTCCCCGTGTCCGTGTGGGTTTTCGCCGGGCACTCTGTTTTCTACCCGCACTCCAAAAAACATGCTGCTGCGTAGGTTTATTGGCTTGCAGACTCAAATTGCCCGCAGTGCCCGGTGATGGACTGGCGTCCCATCGTGGGTATATCTCTGCCTTGCGCCGTGTGTCTGCCGGGATAGGCTCCGGTTCACCACGACCCTGTACGGGATTAAGCGGTTTCTGACAATGAGATGAGATGAGAATGTTCTTTGATAATGTATGCACTGGTCATGAAACTGTTTGGTCCACACCAGAGACGGCTTTCTTTAGAGTCCAGTCTCATCAGTGTTTGACACGTGTTTTATTAACTTATTGAGAATTGCTCACCAGAGCTGTTTTCTTCGGGATAGCCGTGTCGAGCACTCTTGCAATCACGAAAGAGCAAATTTAGAAAGCATTTCTCGTTCCTTCTCTCTGATCCGTGATGTTTCGCCTCCTACGTTGGAGGCATCATCAGGCAATGATCATCTCAATCATGGCTCAGGAAAGCCAGTGGTCTGCTTTACAAGGGGCGAGGAAACTGCGGAAAGGCGCCCGCGGTAGGAATCGAACCGCCTCTGGCAGGACCTTCTCTCCGATGTTACCACTGCGCGAGTCCACCGTGTCGTCGCCGCCGCCGCCACCACCCCCCGAGTGTAGACATTGCTGCTGCTGCTGCTGTGTGTACTGTTTGAGTAAACAACGGGGAACACGAGAGCACGGATAATTCCCTTCCCGTGTTTATAGAGGCGCTAGCGCGGCGATACACACAGCGCGCAGACACACACACACAGTCCGACCCGTCTCGGCCCTTACGGGTAAGTGCCGTTAGCGAGCGCCTACTGAGGTCGGAAAGGCGCACGAGGTGGTGGTGTGGCCAGAACCGCAGCCTGGCAGTCTCGATCCCCAGCTCCATGGCATCGTGAAGCGATACCAATTTCAACGAAGGCCCTTTTTAAAAAAAAAACCCGATAATAGCCTGGCAGAGGTCTCGAGACACGCTTTGTCGAGCGACGATGATTTGGATGTTTGGCCAAATCCACCGAATGCGTGTTGTGACCTCCTGTGGGACAAACTCCAGAGATTGGTGCGGGTTTGTCGCGTCTCGGTGCATGAGAATTGCCGTCCACGTGGGAGGCGACACGTCGCGAATGAGAGAGGACGAACGCTCGATATGTCTCCCCCGACGCAGGCGCTCTGGAGAGCAACTCTCATAATCCCAGAGGAGACAGAGAAACTCCCAATGCCGACACGAGGAGATAACACGCAGATCTCTGCACGGGGGCGGCGCGGTGGTGCAGTGGTTAGCGCTGACGCCTCACAGCAAGAAGGTCCCGGGTTCGAGTCTCTCGGCTCCGGTGCCTTTCTGTGTGGAGTTTGCATGCTCTCCCCGTGTCCGCGTGGGTTTTCGCCGGGTACTCCGGTTTCCTCCCACAGTCCAAAAGCATGCTCCTGGATAGGTTGATTGGCTCGCAGACTAAAATTGTCCCGCAATGCCCGGCGATGGACCGGCGTCCCGTCGTCGGGTGTATTCCTGCCTTACGCCCTATGTTTCCGGGATAGGCTCCGGCTTCACCGTGACCCTATATAGGATTAAGCGGTTTCAGATAATGAGATGAGATGAGATCTCTGCACGGCTACATTCAACGAGCCATGACCATACGAAACTTATGTCGGTTTGTTGCGGTTCGATACATGACAGTTGATTTACAAAGCTGTTCTTTCCGGATAGCCGTATCGAGCGCCCCCCTCCTTCCTTCACGACGTTTCGCCTCCCACGATGGAGTCATCCTCAGGGCGGTCTCAGTCTCAGAGCGCTCGACACGGCTCTCACGAAGGCAACAGTTTCGGAAATCAATTCTCAATGCGATACTGCCATCTGCTGGTCACTCTCGAAAATGTGCATCGATCCCAAATAATACTGAACCATCTCACGCAGCCAAAGCGCCACGTTTCAAGTCGCCTGTAATGTCTCGCAACAAGGTCCCGGTTCGAATCTCGGCTCGGGTGCCTTTCTCTGTGGAGTTTGCGTGTTCTCTCCCCCGTGTCCGCGTGGGTTTTCGCCGGGTTCTCCGGTTTCCTCACAGCGTTCAAAGTCACGGTGCTGTCGAGGTTGCTTTGCCTGCTGAGAAAATTGTCCTCCCCACCTCCCCAGTGGCCTGCGATGTACTAGCGTCACATCCAGGGTATAGCCCTGCCTTGCGCCTTGTGTCTGCCGGGATAGGCTCCGCTCCCCCCCGTACAGGATGAATCGGGCATTGATAATAATAATTGCATTCATAAAGCGCTGTTCACCCGAGGGTCACAAAGCGCTGCACAGAGCCGCTGAGAGAACGGAAAATAAACAGCAACAACCTTTTTTTTTTACAAATCCGAGCTGTGGAGAGAACGCCATGTCAACAACAACATCAGAACAGTTCAACTGAGAGTCAGACAGTTGCGATAAATTACAAGACACAAAGTCAGCGGAAAAAAAAAAGATTCTTCAACAAACAAGAAAGGAACAAATGTTCCCGAGCAGGCGCAGGTTGGAAGAGAGCCAACATCCCGGCGCGGCACCACTGAGACGCATTCAACAGTCCAAGCCGGAGGAAGGAATCAAATGTTCCCGAGCAGGCGCAGGTTGGAAGAGAGCCCATGATGCCAGCACAATATTGAGCGGCATCATGAGTCCTCGCCGGAGGACTTGAAAGCGTTACGGAACGAGTGAGTCTTGAGACGAGATTTGAAGATGCCCAAGGACTCAGCAGTGGAAGGGCGATACAGAGTCTTTATTGACCGTTGCCATACATTACGAGAGCATCTTGTAGTAGGCTGACGTTTCGGGCATTTCCCCTTTTTCACAACAGTCTATTAATACAGGTTATTACGGTTCGATGTATGGGAATTGTTCTCTCTTTCGGGATGGCCGTGTCGAGCGTTCCTCTCTTCAACGTGGGAGGCGAACCGTAGCTGAGGAGGAGGAACGCTCGACACGGCTATTCCGAAGGAGCGGCTGTTGAGAGCAATTCTCGTTTTCTTAGCATGTTATGCTAGCGAGAGATCGCACTTAATGTAATAAATTAATTCCTACAATGTCCCGGGATTTGTAAACTTCTGTAGCTCTTATCTAACTCTGTGGCATCTCTAGGCGCTGTGATGGAGAGCTATGGCCCGAAACGTCCTCTATCTGCTCCATTATATACTTGAAGGCCACAAAATTATTGACGAAGTTATTCTTGAGAAAGTATTCAATAGAAGTGTGCGTTTATTGTTTTACAATTTAGTGATGATTTGTGAATGTATAGCTTCTTTATGGATACGGCCACGTGTTCACAGAGGTGCCCGTTGATTATAATTTACAATTTAATTCATTTGCCGGCAGCAAATATTGTCCAGACCCGATTCACGTACGGGTTCGACCACAAAACCAGTCTCGCCAGTCTCGTAAGCTTATAAAGGCTAAGGAATTCAAACAATGTGTGTTTTTTTTTACATTGAGGTTTGCATTGGCACCAAGCCAGCTGTATGTAATAATTAATTAGCATACTCGGAGAGGTCGAGTCGGTTAGTCGGGAAGGGAGACAGGGTGACCGTACGGATGTCGCGGCTCGGAGAGCCTCTACTCAGAGCGGTGATGGAGACGCGCAGCCCGTGACGGATGAGACCGATGGAGGGACGGGCACGGGCGCTCGTGGCTGGCGGAGGCAGGGGCCAGCTGGTGCGGCGTAGCCCGCACGTAGGCCCGTGCATATCGCTACACTATCTCCGGCACCACAGGGGACGCTAGCCTGGGGTGGGGGAGGGGATACCGGAGGGGAGGAGGGGGTCCCCCGTCTCCCGTCTCCCTCGTCTCTCCCGTCTCCCTTCCCCCGTCTCCCGTCTCCCCCGTCTCTCTCTCCACGGTCGTTGAAACGCTCGTCTCCATGATGGGTGACGGGGTGATGTTGATGGTGACGATCACACACACAGTGTATCATAGGCGCCGTTTTGAGCATCGTTCCTCTTCATTCGTTCGAGCGACAGAGCGAGCGAATGTCAATTTCATGGGTTGCCGGCATAGATCCTGATTTGGGTTCACTCACCACCCTCCGTCCTTGCCGTGGATGTGAAGTATTGAATCACACTGCCGTTTCGGCTCGGCCGATAAACTCTCTACCAAGTGCACACGCGTTTGGCGGTACAGTGGACGAGTGTAGGTGGTTCACGTGGCTGGCAACGAAATAACTTGAAATTAAATACTCCAGTTTAATTGTACTCTACCTGTGCCCGAATGCGATGCAATTATTCCGACCTAGAGGTGACACGTGTACGTGACAGCCAGATGTGAAGGAGGACTTGTGGTACGATTCAATCATCTCCATGGTTTTACAGCAGCCAGAGAGATGAGAGGCGGTCACTGGCTCTTCCACACCGCGCTTGCTGACTCGGTGTCTGGGTCGCGTTCCTGACCAAGCATGGCATTTGTGCCGATTATAAATTGTGTTGTTATGAGTGGACGCTACATAGCTGGTAGGTTCGCGTGTTAGACAAGAGAACACAGGAGGTTTAAACTATTTTTTTTTATTCTGGGACGTTGCGAGAGCGGCTTGCGTTGGCTGCCGCTTGTAATAACAATTGCACTTCTAGAGCGCTTTTCACCCGAGGGTCACAAAGCGCTGCAGTCCAAAAAACATGCTGCTGCATGGATTAATTGGCCTGCAGACTGAATTGCCCGCAGTGCCCGGTGATGGACTGGCGTCCCATCGTCGGTATATCCCTGCCTTGCGCCCTGCGTCTGCCGGGATAGGCTCCGGCTCACCGCAACCCTGCAGAGGACTAAGCGGTTTCTGACAATGGGATGAGATGAGACTTAGAGTTTGTTAGTTCTGATTCAGGTTGATGCGGTTGAATCAGCCCATGATTGCTCCGGGGCAGATGAACCTAGTGCCGCGTTGGGAGGAAGTTAGCACTGATTGTCCGATGAAGACCCACCCTCCCTGGCATGGGAATGTGGAATTGCCACCACTGACTCAGGGGGATGTGAGCGCCTTCAAAAATCTATTTCGAGCAGGAATACGCCGTGAGTTTGGCGCACGCTTCCTACTTCTGCCACTAGGTGTCTGTAAAACCCTGCGTTGACGGACAAGTATGTCTTTTGCACGAATCCCTCTCACCATCAATTTTCACTGGGCCCTACTCAGACTTTAGGTTATTCATTACAAGTGGGCGATATATATAATGAATTTGTTCACTGTACAGATGGACACAAACAAAATCTTAGAAACTCAACCCACGGTTCGCTGAATGGTTCGAGGTGCGCGTCAGGATTCGGGGAAGAGGCTTTGTGGAGTTTGAGGCTGCAGTCAGTATTTTCGTGGCGCCGCCTTAGTTGCCAATTAGAATTTAAATTGTTGCCTAGCTACATTTGCTAAAAAACAATAGCTGATTTGAAGGGATGCATCTGCTCTCTGCTTTTGTTATGCAATAAGCCGCTTAAATATATTCACATGGCACTGTTACACTGTTGCACGTTATTTGTCTTTTATTAATGTGTTGGAATAATTGGTCATTTTTATGCTGTGCAATTTTGAGTGTTACGGTTTACTTTGTGAATTATGCCTAGGGTTTCATCCTCTTGTTGAGGAAGCAGCTGCTATCCCTGGGGAATCTGTGAGTCTTCCCAGGATATTAACAAGTCCATTTTTTGTCAGTTGCCTGATAAATACTCCGCTCGTGTAGTTCAACCCCCTCTTCCGATGTTTCGAGATAGTCATCTTCTCGTGATTATCCTGGTTTATTTCTACATATGTGGAAACAATGAAGCTTGGAAGCTGTGCAGCTGGGAGGACCCCTGGAGGTTTGGACTGTGACCCAAGTCATTAGATTTTGATTAATCGTAAAAATGACCTGCCATCATGATTTAGCCTGCACCGGTTCTGGAAGAAGGGGAGAGATGGAGAGAGATGCCTCAGACGTAATAAGTCGAGTTCATGAGATTTCGTGGTACACAAAAAGACTCGTTAAATTTGGCCCTGCGCTCAGTCTGGCTCAATTCCGTCTCCACAAATTATAAACATCGACCGTGATGTGACGAGCGTTAGCCTCAGCGACTGGGTCCAACGGAAATTTCTTCAACCCTACTGTGTTGACCAGAGCACAATGGAACAAACCTCAGAGGTCAATTGAAGATATCTTAGAGGTCACGAAAAGGGACCTCAGGTCACTAAAAGGGATCTCAGAGGTCACTGGACGGGACCTCAGTGGCACCGTAATATCCGCTTCCGTGGAGCCGTTGCCTGGCACACAGAGGGCCTCTCCGCCGAGCTCGCGTTCACAATTGATTCGTCTCGCTGTGACTTCGTCGCCGACCAGGGCAGTCGGGATCAACGTCAGCGGGCGAAGTGACGACAAAATTTTAAAACCGGGACCGCACGTGCAATTTGTTTAACGAATCGCGGCCGCGCGGACGCTGACCGCTGTCCTTTGTTTGCAAGTTCGCTCCCACATGCACTCGCTCCTCCGTCGTCATGTTCACATTGAGCGTCGTGTCTCACCCGCCCGTCTTGAGTCATCACTGAACGCGACTCGAGAGGACATTGCGCCACGCACTTGAACGCGTGGTGCGCGCGTCGACTCATACTTCTGTCACAGTCGTTGCTCACGAACGGTGGAGGTGAAATGTGGCCAACTGGGTTGGGAATGTGTGGTGACGATCACGCCACAGGCCAGTGCGTCATTCGGGAGCTGACTGCTGCCGCCACTCACGACTGTCGTGAGCCTGAGCGTGGAGATTGATGAACGATAACCGGAGACCGCTCTGTGCTGTGTGTGCGGGTGACTGTGTCTTGTTTAATATCTAGTCTCGTGTAGTGGTCTGCGATGATGAGTCGGTCGGTCAGTTTTCATTTAGGCTGCAAGGAACCGTCGGGCTGTGAAGCTCTTTGTAAGAGTTGTCCAGCGTGGAGCGGTAAGCAAGTTACATCCCAGGGCACCGGGAGTGAGGCGGCAACGCTACTCGCTGCAATGCCACCATCTCACCCATGAGGCCGCGGTGCGCTGGCTCGGTCCAGAGTTTGTCGCCTCGGTCCGATCTACCGGCGTGGCGGTTGGAGCCACGGGGCAAGTTTATTTTTTCATTGGCTCCGACCCCGGCGCTGCCGCCTTTCCACCTAACGATACGGACGGGCTCACCACACTTGTTCGAACGATCGCGATGGGGCAGGGCAAGAGATGGGGCAGGGCAGAGATGGGGCAGGAAAGAGATGGGGCAGGGCAGAGATGGGGTAGGACAGCCATGGGGCAGGGCAATGATGGGGCAGGGAAGCAGGTTGACACCTGCTCAGAGACATGAGGACCTGCCCGAGACGATTTGATTTCCACCTCGTGCACCTTTATTCGTGCAGTTTGTGTCCTGCGTGCGTTTTCTCTGCTCCTCTGTGGGTTTCCTCCGACAAGTAAAGCAACACTCGTTTATTGGCCGATAAGATCATAACACAGCATTACATAATAACGTGATAACATCACACAGCATCATATAACAACATGATAACATAGTCTGGCAGGTGTTGTTATCGACTAACCACATAGCTTGCCTTGCCCCCTCCCCCATCTGCCCCGGCTGTCTGCAGTTTTCCTCGGAGTCATTCTGCCTTCGAATAAACAACTTCGAAATGTAACGAAAGCTTGCACGTTATATGAACGCATTTTTATCTTCGTTATGATTTTGGTGAGCGTGCGAATGGGCGGTGAAATCGTCCCGTTGTGCAGGTGTTGGGTGGGTTATTGAGTCGCAGAATGAGTGTGGCAAGTGGCTTGGGGACACCGTCGTCCAGCAGTGGATTGAGAATGGCAGTAATATAAAAACAAATGCTGTTCACTTATTGCCATTTACGCCCGGGTGTCTGAGCCCACTTTGCTCCCGGTGAGCGACGTAGGCTTCATCTCAAACATTTGATGAAAGGGAACCCCCAGCGGCAGCTGTCCCTATGGTCACAAGGTGACTCGGCACCTGGCCTGCAGTCGGGCAGTCGTCTGCCCTCAATCATCGACCACAGCTGAGCGTCATGATAATTGAGTCATTTGTGGCTAACTCTCTGTCAGCTCAGGAAATATGAGCCACGGTGCCAGCACTCAATATTCCACGGTTTTCAGACGATGCCAGGGCATCGTTTAAGTCGGCTGTGAAGTCGGCGGCGCGTAGCTTAGCGAGTTGTTGTTGACGGGACATTCTCTCCGCAGCTCTGTGCAGCGCTTTGTGACCCTCGGGTGAAAAGCGCTCTATAAATGCAATTATTATGATTATTATACACGGGCGGCACGGTGGCCCAGTGGGTAGCGCTGTCGCCTCCTCACAGCAAGAAGTTCCTGGGTTCGAATCTCGGCTCGGGTGCTGATTTCTGTGTGGAGTTTGCGAGTTCTCTCCCCGTGTCCGCGTGGGTTTTCGCCGGGCACTCCGGTTTCCTCCCACAGTCCAAAAAACATGCTGCTGTGTAGGTTAATTGGCTTTCAGACTAAATTGCCCGATGATGGACTGGCGTCCCATTGTGGGTATATCCCTGCCTTGCGCCCTGTGTCTGCCGGGATAGGCTCCGGCTCACCGCGACCCTGCACAGGACAAAGCGGTTGCTGACCAATGAGGCAATGAGATACAAATAATACATTCTTTGCTCCGTTCAGTCAGGCCAGACATTAACTCTCGATTACATTTTCAATCGTGCTGTTTGTTGCTGGCCAGTTGGCGTTTTGGTTCTGTGTAATGATGCAGGGCTTCACGGCTCGATCTATGAGAATTACTGTCCCCGGCCCGGCTGTTCCTTCGGAAGAAGGAAATCTCGACACGGCTATCCTGAAAGAACCGCTCTGGAGAGCAATTCTCATTTGAGGTCTGCGTTGGCAGCTGTGGTTGTTTAACACTCAGCAGTTCCACGTGCCATGTAGACCTAAAACGCATGTTGATGGAAAGTTAAATCATGACTTTAAAGTCATTATGAAAGGAACTCAGCGGCAGTACAGGGGTTAACAAGATGCTTTTGGTGATCTCATTTCAATTACCAGCCGTGGCCAACATCAGTGGTGAATATCTTGAGAGTCGGTGATACCGCCCCTCCAGTCACTTCGACCTTTGGCCAAACAACCCCCATTACCGGCTTGAATTCACGCTGCCTTGTCCAACAGCGGATTGGGAATAGGTGGAATTCTTGTTTAGTTTTTAGAAACATCTGTTGTTGTTTGTGACGTTCCTCGGAGGAACAATGATGTATTTTGTTTATCATTTCAAGCAAGCCACATCCAGACTCAAGAAGGATGCCAGCCCAGGATGTTCTTGTTAAAATCACAGACCTCCCTTTGCCCGACGGGATTACCAGTCGAGCCCTGCATGGTACTTTTCCACTCTTTCGTTGTTCCATTATCTATTTTTAACGATGTGAAACACCGCAATTTCCAAAAAGCCTTGCAGTCGTCAGTGTACCTCTGCCACCGCCGGCCCCTGCCTCTCCGCGACCATCCTTGAAGCGGACGGTGGGCCCTGCGCCGTATCGTGAACGAAATCAGACGAGACCTCAGCGGACCGAGCAAGGCGTCGCGCTAACGCACAGCGGGCGCGGGTGGTGCGCGGAACCGCTGTGAACGCGGAACCTCTGTGAACGCGATCCCGAGTGGGGCGGCGGAGGTCCATGGGTTTGGCGGTTCGTCGTACCGCGAAATACATGGCACCTCAGCCGTTGCCCCATGTTTGTCGCAATCGCGAGCCGATTTCGGTGCCCGGCGAGAGCCGGGAGTTGCTTGCACGCGACGGCGGCTGTGACGACGGTGTGACGGCGGTGTGATGGCGGTGTGACGGCGGTGTGACGGCGGTGACGACGTTCCGGCTCTTTGATGCTATGTCTCCCACGCTTCCCCCCCCCCCCCATTGAAGCATCTTAAGCCGAATAACAGCGCTGGTGAGTATCAACGGTTAAATCGATGCTTAAAGATCGGCGAAACAAAACCAATGCGCACACGTGCAATGGTCTGGATTTTTGTGGCTCGATGTGGCCTGATGATGCTTCCCACGTGGGAGGCGAAACGTCGCACAGGAGAGAGCAGGAACGCTCGACACGGCTCTCCTGAAGGAACAGGCATGCAGAGCAAGTCTCCAAACCCAAACACGTGCACGGTTTGCAGAAAAAGAATGCACAAATATAAATATCTCCGCGATATTTTGGCCAAGAAACGAGAGCTCAACAAAATCTCTGCAGGGAACAGGCGGGGCGCCAATTATATTTTGAAATAAAAGCGGCTTGGCGGCAGCTTTCCTGACTGCTCGCTTATAATCCCCCGCGATTCTGCTTACAGACTAGTTGCACTCATATAAGCTGGAAGAAACCATTGAACTATGCAGCTGTTTTTAACAGTTGTTCCACGCGGAGGGGTTAGAAAGTTAGTAGATAACTTGGGATATACCCAGAATAGGATGCCGCTGCATCACAGGGCACCAGGGGAAATTTAGTCAGGACAATTAAATTGGGCAGCATGTCTGTGGACTGCGGGAGGAAACCGGAGTACCCGGCGAAAACCCACACGGACACATAGAGAGACGTAAAGGCGGCAGCCGAACCGGGAATCGAACCTGGAACCTTCTTGCTGTGAGCTGGTAGCGCTACCGCATCGCTCACAAGCGCTGCCACGCTGCGTGGAGCGACACGCGGCGTCAACGGGTACGGGACGGAGAGGGAGGCCCTCGCGATGGCCCCGGGTGCGTTCCCGTTTGCTAGCAGGCACAGCGGCCCGAGCTGGCGGCCTCTGGCGGCCTCTGGCAGCCTGGGATGGTTTCGGGGCCAGTGCGGACCGATGTTGATCCGTGACCGCGAGCCGAGCCCCGGTCGCTCGACTCCCGATGCCCCGTGTGCTTCATTGCACCCACGCGATCGACCACCTTTCTGGCTTTTTTTCTTTCCTCGAACGTCTGTTCTACGTCACATTTTACGACGAGCAAATTGACGATATTACCATATGCTCTGGGTCAGTTCGAACGATTGTTCTAAAGCAATAATCCCGCATCCAAGAGCTTTCAAGCTCACTGGGTATTTTCTACCATAATAATAAATATCTATCAACCGTCTTATCTACCCTGTGGTAATTATGCATGCCGTCTCTTTTGTGCCAGACTAAATTGTTAGGTGGCCTTGTGTACCGCTGCCTGTCGGTGGAGCATCGCACATTTCCTGAATGCTTCTGCAAGGGAGACCTGTGATTGCTAGCGGAATTCCTCCGGAATAAATGCTGTGAAACCCGCGTGCTCTGAGCGAAATCCCATTTCCATGCGCGCGTTCATACATCTTTAGGGAATAATGCGGCGAGCGTTTAAAAGCCTTCGGGCCTTTGGTATCCAGCAAAGTATATCTTCCCGTTAATGGCTGTCTCTTGCTATTTCTGGCTGCCATTGATTCACGCCGCAATTCACTCAGCGAGGCATTAGAATGTGCGTCGCGC
>JAZEWT010000023.1:3524946-3539112 GCA_036362905.1 Mordacia mordax | reverse complement strand
CGTGGGTATATCCCTGCCTTGCGCCCTGTGTGTGCCGGGATAGGCTCCGGCTCACCGCGACCCTGTACAGGACTAAGCGGTTTCTGACAATGAGATGAGATTAACTTAATCTGATTCCACCCCCGATTTACCAATTACTTTGAATTTTTTTATTTCGTTAATGTGTGTCGAGTTGTCTACTTAAAAAAACACCCACCACAGCCTTGTGAACAATTCGGCAGGGGTGGAATCGGTTTCGGTTAATTTGGATTCTAATATCGTGAGAAAGACAATGAAACCCTTCCAATTGGAACCGCTTCCATTGTCCCTGGGAGGGAGTGACGCCGAATGATAGAAATACATGAAGGTATATGAAGAGCACAGCCACACAAAGAACTCACCCACAGAACGCCTGCGGATGCCTCCGACGTCGGAGGCGAAACGTCACCAAGGAGAGAGGAGGCGCGATCGACGCGGCTATCCCGAAAGAGCAGCTTCTCAAAGCGATCATCAAAACACCTTTGAATCGAGGCGGTAATAAAGTTGCTCATCACAACTATAACGGTGCAGCTTGTCGCTTGCGGCTTTATGTTTTGGGCCTGTGTGCGGAAACCGTGGCAAGAGGGGCCAATCAAACCCAAACACCCATCCATACCCGCCACCGTGATATCCCCTTACAGGGGGCTAGACAGCGCTCACCTCCACTGCTGGGTAGTAGCAATACTTCCAGTACCAGAATGACTTGGGCAAGTAGTTGGGAATGAGGTGGTGCTCCGGCACGAACGGGTGGAAGGTCTCGCGGGCAGCAGAGTCACGCGAGTCTCCCGCCGCCACGCCGATCTTGTCCATGCACGCGCCGATCGCCAGGTCCTCCACCGAGCTCGTGTGCGTGCACGTGCCCTTGGCGAAGGCGTCCACAAAGCGGGTCAGCGCCTCCTTGCTGAGCACGTAGCCCGCGCCGCCGCTCATGTAGCCCTGCTTCACGTAGGGCTTGAAGCGCCGGCCAAAGTAGACGGGCTGCGCGGGCGTGTAGTTGCTGAGCAGCAGCCTGGGGAGGTTAATGGGAGGAGTGCAAACGGCTCGTTGACAATTCCCGATGAACCGTTTAAAGACTATTCAAACGACAAGGTTGATTACAACGCAAGGCTTAAGAGAATGAGAATAATAGAACTCACAACGTGCGCAAATTGCATTGCCTGGTCATGTGCAAAACGTCCCGAAGGAGAGAGGGAGGATGCTCGACATGGCTATCATGAAAGAACAGCTTTAGTAAGCAATTCTCATGCACAGAGCCGTGGAAACCTACATGTTGACGTTGCTTAGTTCGAACGTTTCTTGTATGGCAGGAATCTGCAATTTAGAGCTTACAAACTCATTGGGTAATTTCTGCTGTAATGCTAAACATCCACATAACATCAATCGATGTACATCAAGAGCTTCTCATATTTACATTACAGTATGTGCATTTGATCTACCATTCATGATACCGTACATCGACCTGTGCATCTAAGAATATTCAATTACATTCTCCACTCGTTATACATTTTGCTGGGAAGCACAAGCCAGAGTTTGGAGCAAACAGTCCAACGCTACCGAGAATGACTGGGGGGTCTGGTTTAAGCAAATACTGCAATTAATATCATTATTTGGCCTTTCCCTGTTTTTAAAATTATTTTTTATCGGGTAGCAAACATCGCCACAGTCAATAAAATGTCTGTTAACACCCTCTTCAAGTCTGCCAACAAACTTTTTCAATTCTTTGTCTCATTAATGTATTGCAACTATTGTTCAAATTTGTCCTGTGTAATATTGCTTGTTACTGTTAACTTTATGATTTGGTTATGATATCATTTCTGAAGAACGTATGCTGGAATTTCTTTGTGTTACTCTGTGATTTTATATATTGTTTGTGATGGGCAGTTGGAATACTTGTTGTATCACAGGCACCCCGGATCCAGAGCCGGGAAGCTCAATGGGTACATTCTGTTGCAATACCAAACGTCTATAACCCATCCATTAAACATCTAAAGACCGCAAAGCAGTAAAAGGGCATTTAGGTAAAAATTGAGAGCACTCGCTTCACCGTTAAACAACCCAATTTCGATTGCCAGCCACGGTTAACGCTGGTGGCCGGTAACGTCTGAACCGGTCGTGGGTCTTCCATTCTTAAGCAAGTCGCACTGACCAGCATGGTGAAGTATGGTCAAACGAAGCCTAAAACCCACAGAGTGTGGGAATCATCACAGAGCTTTCAACAATGGGCAACTGATTTTTTTTCTTTAGAAAGGCTGCAAATATTGAGTTTGGCAAGCCTTGCTGAAGCTATATGTAACATTGGGCTCAGTGAAATCCTTTAAACCGGGGTCAATCTGGCTGTGGCTGGTTGAGAGTACAGGGTCATTCAGAGGCCTCGTGTGTGCAGCACTGGACAACCAATGGTAATTTTTCACAACGTGATGTCATATAAAACAATACTGGCCATGAGAGTCTAGACAATACATTAACTTGATGATGCCTTCACCGTGGTCGGTAAAACATCACGAATGAGAGGGGAGGAATACTCAACACAACAATCATGCAAGAACAGCTCATGACAGAAACTCTCATCCCTTCAGCGACAAACATAACATATACAGATGATGTTTCTGGCAAGAGCCCTTGCTGATAATCGGTGATATTTCATGCAGTGGCCCTTCTTCTTTTCTGTTGTAAAGAGGAACCACTGCCCCAAAATCGTCACCCTTCATAGTGTTCCTTGCAGCATCACTGTGTCCAGACTACATCATTTGTGGAAACCACACTGCACAGCAGTCCCGCTGTAATGGCGGCGACCGAACAGATGCGCCGCCGTGCCCACCTCAAGTTGTCGACGATGACGTAGGTGTCATCGTCCGCTTTCATGAACCAATCGGCGTCGTTGAAGTGGTGCTTGTGGACATAGTGGAAGGCTTTGATCGTCTTCCAGTAGAGCTGGTCTCGCCCTTCCTTGGTGCCCAGCCCCACGGCGGGCAGATCCTTGTCGTCCTCGGAGCTCATGAAGAGCACCTTGTCGCAGGCCCTGGTCCAGGTGGCGCGCAGGTGGCGCGCTTTCTTCTGCAGGTTCGCGGGGCCCGTCATGATCCAGCAGAGCACGCGCACGCGCCGGCGCAGCTCCTGCACCTGGCTCACGTCCTCCTCTGCAGGGCGGCGGTCACGCAGGTTAAGCGGTGACGTTTCCTGGTGTGACGGGTTTCTATGCAAGCTGGAAGGAACCGTTGAGCTCTTTTTAACACTTATCCGGCAGGAAGGGATATGCAGGAAAAAGTGTGCAAGGTAGGGTTATATCCAGGATAGAATGCTAGTCCAGGGCACTGGAGGCAATTTACGCAGTAGGCTCATTAACCCAGGCAACAGCAGCATGTCTCTTGACTAGTGAAGACCGATTCATTACTAGGGTGGCATCGTAAGTAGCGCTGCCACCTCACAGCAAGAATTGGTTTCGATTCCAGGCTCGGTTGAGTTTCTCTGCGGCGTTAAGATATTCTCCCCATGTCTGCATGGGCTTTCACTGGTTAATCTGTTTTTTTTCCTATAGTCCAAAGACATACTGCCCAGGCTAAATGGCCTGACAAAAATAGCCTCTGGCGCCCTGTGATGGAGTGGCGTCTCAATCACGCGTACAGCTCTGCCTAACGCCCTGTGTCTGCCGCATATGCTCAGGCTCACCACGATCCTCCACAACATTAAGTGGGTATTAATTATCAACGATTAACGACTCGAATTGTGGTAAAGTATGTGGTCCCCAAGACTTGTCTTTCAGAGGCAGGAAACCCACAAGCCATGCCAAGCATGACTGATCGTGCAAATGTTGTCAACAAGCATCACTCATTTATAGGCACACATGCCAAGAGAAGCAAGATATTAATGCTTTTTCACTAAATAATCAGACAACCCATATTGAGCTGGAATATACAAAAGAATTATCAATAAATCGCTCTCCATAGCTTTCGGGACAGCGGTTTTCCAACTCTCTCCTTCGTGTTTCAAAAGTGCCGACCGATGCCTCCAACAATGGGAGGCAAAACTTCACGAATGAGCACTCGACACGGGAATCCTGAAAGAACAGCCATGGGGAGCGATTCAGGCGACACGGTGTACATACGGTGGCAACATCTGCATCTCACAGAAATAAAGTTCTGCCGGAGGCAGTTCAATTCCTGCCGAGGGCATCTTTACGTGTGGAGTTTGTGTATTCTCCCCTTGTTTGGTGTGCATTTCCTGCGGGTTCTCTGGTTTCCTCCCGCAAATAAAAAAAAGCTCATTAATTGGCCGTTAACATCATAACACATAGGACGCAGTGCCTGGCAAATATAGGCACCGACTGCCTGCATGGGTGCCTTCCCCTCTCCGCCTCTCTGTGGTTTCCTCACGGCTCTGTATCCATTTCTCGTCCATGACCACGCGTGGAACTTGTGCACGTCACAGACTGTACCGTTATAATTATACATCGAGCCGTAACAAACCTACAGCCGTGGGGTGTTCTGGTCACTGCGTTCAATGGAGGGCAGGCCGCCAGTTATGCGGGCGCCCGACGCACCTGCGTGATCGCCGTCGTGGCGATGGAACCTCATCTGCCCCTGCGGCGCGTTGGCATCGTCGTCGCTGGCGTGGTCCTCTGGGTGAGCGTCGTGAGGGTTGTTCGGCAGGATGAGCACCGGCGTGCGCTCGTGCTCCTCCTTCCTGTCCAGCGTGTACACCGTCAGCAGAAGGTAGCTCAGCGCGAAGCCCACGCTGGCGCCACACACGAGGCAGAAGAAGGACGCCCTGGTCCTCGGGATAATCATCGCAGCGACCTGCGGGTACAAGCAGGAACAGCACGCGTTCAAGGTCTCTCTCTTCTGTTGCGGTGGTCTCAAGGCTGCTGCCCGGGTTTTGCATGCCAAGTCTTAAGACTCGCTTGTTCCGTAAGGCCTTGAAGTCCTCTGGATAGGACTGTTGTTGATGCAGCTCACTGCTGTGTGTACGGATGATGGCACGCTGTTGACCTGTGGCTGCTCAGGAATACGTCTTCCTTCCTTTATTTGTTTAACAATTATTTCATTTGTTATTTGATGTCCTTCATTATTTTACTTAATTGATCAATTATGATGTTGTTAACATGCCGTTCTCTCCACAGCTCTGTGCAGCCCCGTCTGAAACGCGCTTTAGAAAATGCAAATTTTATTATTATATTATTGTTAATGCCAAACAATCAGCAATAACTTTGGCAAGTGGCGTATGTCTAATTAATGAACATACGGGTGGAAATCCTTCACGTATAATCATGAGCCAAACATCACCCACATGACATAAAATTGTTTGACTCCACAATCTAGAGGTCGCTATGAACTTAAGCACGGACAGTAAGACCCGGAGCATTACATGTGACGAAATATAAGTTTACACACACCGCCATCAATGTGGCTGCTTGCATTGTGTGCAAATGACATGCCTTCCGTGACATGCGATACCACGGGAAAGGGCTCCGTGAGAAATTCGCTCGACACCTTCTGTCAGCTCACCACGCAGGCATGTCCACACTTCGGGGTCGTCACCTTAGCAATGGGGGCCATGGCGCCAATGACAGGCTGGAGCGTCGCTTTGGTTCAATAATAATACTATTTGCGTAGGAATGAAATAAAAATAGGGCGGATGACCACCTTATAATAAAACTGAATACTCTTCTGCCAGCAGCACTGAGTGAATGCTTCCCTGACGTTCATTAATTCATTATCATGACCCACTTAATCCTACACGGAGTCGTTAGGGACCAGAGCCTATCCCTGCGGACACGGGGTGCAAAGCATGGCTGTACCCAGTCAATCACGGGACACCAGGAGCAATTCAACTTGCAGGCCAATGAACCTCGGTAGCATGTGTTTAGAGTGACTTTAGACTGTGAAAGGAGACTGGAATACCCGGTAAAAACTCACACGGAAGCAGAAAGAACGTGTTAAATGGGGGTCAAATGATGATTATCACATCAGGGTCACGATTTGACTTGTTTGGAAGTCTGTTCTTCCAGAACATTTTAGCAATGGTTGCAAAACCATTGGTACAGGGGGTATGTGAACCCATTGTATACGACACAAGCTCTTGCGTGGACGTATCATGAGCTTACGACTCAACAATGGATACATACACCGCAGAGTCTAACATCTAGTGGAAATGTATGAACAATTACAGATTTATCCAAGAGTCTGAAGAATGTTTCAGGCAGGTCTGGAATTTTGATTATAATAATAATTGCATTTATAGAGTGCTTTTCACCCGAGGGTCACAAAGCGCTGATGGTTGCCCAACATCTATTAGCTTCTATCCTTTTGCTATGAAAAGAAACCACAGAATGTGGAGACAACCCACGTAGAACGGAGGGAGAATGTACAAAATCCACACAGAGAACGACCCGAGTAGGGAATCCAACTCGGGTTTTTCTTGCAGTGAGGGCACGTTACCACTGCACCAACCTGTTGCCATAACGTAATAATTATATATCTCATACCGCTAATTAAACAGTCTACAGTAACTTAGCATTGAAGAAAATTTTATTTATTTGAATGTTCATACAACTTTTTAAAGTCGCTTACTTCATAGAATAAAACTTTGCTAAAAAAATAAAAAAATTGTGTGCCGTGTGTAAAAATATATCTTCTTAGGATTAAAAGGATTATTCTGACTCCATGACCACTTAAACACCATATATCCTGGTTTGCATTGTGCTTACTCCAACCAAACAACAAATATTGGTACTGGCAATAAGTATACCGTAATGATGTAGGTTTTCACGGCTCGATGCATGAGAGAGAGAGCCATCGACGCGGCTGTCCCGAGAGAGCAGCTTTTCGAAGCAATCATCAATAAGTATAACGTTACACAACCTTGAGCATCTTTATTTACAAAGCAAAGGTCTCCCACGTCATTTAGACACACATGGACCATCCAGCAGATGATGACGTCTGCGCCGCATAGAAAGAAGATCGTGCGAATCTCGAGGTTCGATTCCCACTCCAAGTGCCTTTTTAATTGGGGCGTTTGTGTATGTTCTCCATCTCTTCTGCGCGAGTTTCCTTCCGAAACTGAGCAGCAATCATTCATTAATTGGCCAGCGCCATCATTATAATATATATGATACAGTGTGGCTGGTTGGCACCAGCTGGGACCCCTGGGTAAAGGGTGCCACTATATAAATGTAATAACTGATTATTACAATAATAATAATTATATATATATATATATATACGCCTGTCACTCTCGACCTTCCATTTCCCTTCTCTTGCAGATCTCAATTTATCTCAATTTACCACGTTGTCTGTTTCTGTTCCTCTGTCCCCTCTGTCTGCCTCTCCCTGCTCTATATTGGGAAGCAGGGTGGCACAGTGGTTAATGTTTGTGTCTCAGAGAAAAAAAATCCTCGCCCGAGGCGGTTGCGTTTCCCGTCTCGGGTACCTTTCTGTGCGGCACTTGTGTGTTGTCCCTCTGTTCTGCGTGGAGTTTATCCGTGTTGTCCGGTGTCTTCCCACAACCTACAAGCGCACGTGAATTAATTGTCTGACATTATGATCGGAGAGCATTGTCTGGTGGGTGTGTGACTCCCCCATTCAGTGGGTGGCGCCGTTCCACAGCAGCGCCATCGTGTGTGGCTGTGCATCCCGAGCCACCGCGGTTGACCGCAACAGCATCGCGAACTTTGTCCTCGCTCAGGCGAGGCTCGCGATCCACGAGACCCGCGAGGAGCTGCTGCAGGGTGACGTGGGTGAAAGCTCCATGTTAGCGATGACCAAAGGCCTCATCAAGGTGCGGCTCTGCATGGAGCCACCTTCTATAAAAACGCCAGGGAGGCGCCGCCACTTTCCTGGAGCACCGGAACAGCACTCTGTGCACACTCAGGGGATCCTCCGTTTTCTCTCCCCTCTCCTATCTCCTCCCCCCCCCATCTCCTCTCCCTGTTGCTCTCTTTCTTACCTCTCACCCTCTCTGCTTATACCGCTCCCTTTCCTTCGCAAGCACTTGCCTCTCCCATTCCGCTCTGCCGAGTTTTCCCTCCTCCATCTCCCTCCATCGCTTTGCGCGGAATCCTAACCCGAGGTGGAGGATCCGCGGTCATGTCACTTCCTTGAACAGCAGTTTCACGTAAGCCAGCCAGGACTCAAGCCTGCCAGCAAAACTTGTTTTGCCCTAATATGCTGTGTAGCGCACGTCAATATACCGAGAATAATGACATCACGTTGCGAGGAATCATATTTATTAGTTATTGCAGAAATGTTCAAAGTGTCCACCACCACATTCAATACATGTTGCATCTTTGGATCACTGATCTGAGACAGCTCGGCGGTGGCACAGTGCTGTGATCATTCCACGTCTCTTACGCTTGACGGATCAAATAATTATGCTCAGTAAAGTGACTTATGCTGCACCCTGTAGTATGCGTATGATACAGTAATCCCCCACCATGTCACCTCGTTATGCGATTTTTTTTTGCATATACGTTGCTGACTAATTAGAGAACGTAATTGATTCTAAGTGTCATGTCTCAAATACATTCGTTTAAAAACTGTGCAATATTGTTTTTTTTGCATGATCAGCCCATCCTATTCCTCCATAATGCCCATAATGTAGCCACACATAAGACTAACACATGTTTCATTCATGGTAGTCGCTCATTCAAGCATCATCCAGGCTCATCCCGCTTATACATCGAGATATTTGTATATACAAGGGAGCCAGTGTTTCTATGCACATATGTAAGGCTGCAGAGGCTTGGTCGGTTATCTGGTAGGGTCCATCCGCATCGACACTCATTGCCAAGTGTTAAATACGGACTCCTATTATGTATGCCTTTACTGAGGTCACCGGGTTTGAATCGTTCGCAAGTGCTTATTTAATCTGGACTTCCCACTTATTGATTACCACTCTTCTGAAACTGTAACACCGTGTCAGGTTTAAATTCCCACTTTTTCGCTACTATCTCTTCTCTAAAGCAATCTCCTGCCTTTACGATGTCAAAAGAATGTTACACACCCGTAGGGCAGGCAATTTACTAATTGTCTCATCTCACTGTCAGAAACCGCTTAGTCCTGTACAGGGTCGCGGTGAGCTGGAGCCTATCCCGGCAGACACAGGGCGCAAGGCAGGGATATTCCCACGATGGGACGCTAGTCCATCACCGGACACTGTGGGCAATTTAGTCTGCAAGCCAATTAACCTGTGCAGCAGCATGTTTTTTTGGACTGTGGGAGGAAACTGGAGTGCCCGGTGAAAACCCACGTGGACACGGGGAGAACATGCAAACGCCACACAAGAAAGCATCCGAGCCGAGATTCGAACCCGGGACCCTCTTGCTGTGAGGCGACAGCGCTACCCACTGGGCCACCGTGCCACCCATTTACTAGTTGTATTGATATAAATGCTGTCACTGTTCGTCCATCCATGCTTTATAAAGACGTGCCTGACTGAAAACGCTTTACTCATTAACAAAGTTTCTCGGTGTTGTGAAAAACAGTCTGTGATATAGCCTAAGCGGTGATCTACAAACCACAAACATTCAATCTTGGAACCGGTCCAATGTTGTATTTTTATTCTTACCCTCTTGATGTTGACAATGTTGGAAAACTTTTTAAATTAAGCATTGTAATAATTATAATTGCATTTCATGGCATTACGCAATATTTGATACCTATTTTTATTACAATAACATGTACTTAAAATCACTTCGACTGAATTTGCTTGGAAGGCCCACAAGTGTACGGCAATAAGGATAATTATAGTCAGACTTTATGACGTGGCTTAGTTCAAAAATCAATTATAAATTATTTTAATCCCGTTTGCCTCCACAGGCCAGGTCAAATACGAGACTCTCATTGATGCCTTAAATAAGAGATGAGGAGTTACAGCAGCAGAAATGGACAAGTCTCCAAGAGCTATGTCCTTCTTAAAAGGAACACTGCTCTTGGTGTGCAGCACACACGTGAATACTGCTGTGCATACTCTTCAGGGCCTCGACGCGCAGTACTTGGCGGTGCAAGGTCAAGACTGAGGATCTTGAACTGAGTGGGGAACATCCGTGAAGGAGTAACTGTGAAAGAGCACTTTTGCTTTAGAAGTGAAGAAAGTACTTTTCAACATTTAAATAGAGTGGCACTTTACAGTGGAGGCCCTGGAAATGTTTAACTTTAGCACTCTTTCCAGACACATTTTTACCAACCACGATGGAAATCAACAGTAGAGAGGACAAAATGTCCGATTGCACAATATTTATACATGTTTTCATATGCGCCTTTAGTTTCCCCTCAAGTCATATGAAAAAAATGTACTGTTAACGTTTTCTCGCATATAAATTATAGCATTAATCTAAAAAATTTTAAAACCTGCATTCTATAATTTATACACATGCATACTCAGCTCTTTGCTGTCCTACGACACAAAAGAAGATTTTTCCTTACAAAATGCCACGTTTTAGCATCTCATTCTAAACCCTTTAATTATTTTCAACTTAACTCTAATGCTAGGCGCTTTGTTTTCATTGTAGACTTGTACAGGCACGCTACCCTATGGCATCCGTAGTCGCAATAACGCCACTGTGGATATACATAATCCTGTGCAAGGTTATCTCTATGGAGGGATGTTGCCCCAGTGTTGTGGTTAGCACACTGACAAGGATACTGAAAGCAGCTAATTATCTTAAATTCCACCCCCCAACCAATACCAGAGCAAGCACCTCCCCCCCCGACCTCGTTAGTCTATTGGCAGGGTGGTCGTATGTGGTGATGTGTGGGTTCTCCAGGCGCTCGGAAGGCGTCTGGTGTGAGAGCATTGGCCAAACATCCTCTAGAGGGGCTCCCTATAGAGCTCTCTTGCGGATTCCCTTCCAACAGCACTGATCTCCTGGGCGCGCCCTTGTCATTCCACAAGAATGAACAAGAGTCAGTTTGGAGAGAATAGCAAAACGCGGCGCTTTCCAGCAACAGGTTGTTAAATATCGTCATACAGTAATTCCAATAAGTTCAATCAAGTATTCATCTGCTGCTTAAATGGCAAGCAGAAACACAGTCATTCGTTCAGGCAGAACGAATGACTAACGGCAAATAGCATGTGAACTCATTCATTATCAGTACCTGCTTCATCCTGTACGAGGCTGAGTTTTATTTTTGCCAGAGCCTATCCCGACAGACGCAGGGCGCAATGCAGGGCTATACCCAGGAGAGGATGGATGCCAGGGTTCGGGTGGCAGCATTACTCTGGCAGGCACACTTCATACAGAAAGCGAGCCGAGAATCGAACCCAGCCACTATCATGCTGAGGTGGTACCACTACTCACTGCGCCACCGTACCAAAGAATAATGTTAAATACGAACACCAACCCTGTGCAGAATAGAGTTACGGTGTGAATGGAGTGTGGAATGCAGGGAAAGTGTATTAAAAAAACACCTATGTTTTAACGAGATTAGGGTCAATATGACAGATACATTCCATGAAGGTTAAATTATTCTTAAGACAAAATCGCATTCCAGCACGTTATTTTCAAGTGTGCGTATATGCGAGTTTGGCAAATCAATCTCCAATTTTAGAGACACAAATACAGTGTGGTAGCCAAGGGATACCATAAACCACACTCTATTCTTACATGGGAGGATGCGTTACACAACATTGTCTTTCGGTTTGTGGCTTCAATGCCGGTGATAATTTCACCCATGTTTACGTCCCATGTTTGGACACACTCGACAACAAGGGCTTTGGGACAAGCCATACTTCCTTGACATTGTAATTCGTTTACGAACGCGGTACAACCATGGAGCCGAAATGTACGAACGACACGAGGAGTCAATTGTACAATGAGAATACGAACGATGCAGAGGCATGAGAGACATTTACGCTGCACAGCTGGGCGACTCTGCCGGTCCACTCTGAGACCCATAATCAAAGTGAACAGATGCGAATGTATTATTATTTTATATGAATTGTTTTTATATTTATATGTGTTTTAATTATGTACGGTGTCCTTGAGTGCCCAGAAAGGCGCCTTAAATAAAATGTATTATTATTATTATTAATTGGGGAATGCGAAAGACTATGAGCAAAAGGGAGACCCCACATTTATAAAAAAGACAAAGACACCCCCGTATTGGCTTGTGAGCAGCACCACACCGGACCGCCTTTGTCTCCATAGTGGCAATGTTTACACACTGCACCAGGTACTCATTTGAGACTAAGTAGACCTAGGGGAGGCTCAGGACCAGTTCAGCAAACCGTCACTGGTGTTGGCCGTGAGCGAGATTCGAACTCAGACCGCCAGGTTTGCAGCCCAGAACACTAGGCGCTGCACCACTTCATCGCTACATACACGCATGTGCACCATGATTAAACATATGATCTTCGACAGCAGACTCACAGAGTGTACCATCGAACACAATGGGTATTGGTTGACTAAGCTGCAACGTTTTATATAAACAGCCACCTGTCACTTATTGCAGTATGTCAATACAATAGCAGCGTTTATATTGATTCAAGTTTCGAATATATGGTCCAAAGCATATACAGTACGGCCTTTTAAATCCTACTTTATTGTTCAGTTACTTTGAATGGTTTTGTAAATAAAAAATGCATGCATAACAAAATCCACCACAGTGAACCCTGACACACACACACTGTCTGTACAGTATTAACCTTCTACAGCAGTAAAATTCGCTATCAGTACCATTTTAATCCCGTACAGGGTCGCGGCCAGCCGGAGCCTATCCCGGCAGACACACGGCACAAGGCAGCGCTATACCCACGATAGGACGCCAGTCGATTGCAGGGCACCGGAGGCAATTTTACGAGACCAAATAAATGAGGCAGCATGTGTTTGGGCTGTAGAAGGGATGATGCCAGGGACATTTTGTCGTGTTACTACCATAAATATAGATTACATTCACTGATAAGTTTGCATTTTAAGACTGTAGTTGAAGGTCTGAACATGTTTTGCTTGTTGTCGCTCTATAAATGCCATTATAATTATTATTATAAAGGCAAGACAGTAGGCCAAAAGGCTTCCTGCTAGTTCAACAACCTTTACCCTTTTTGTAATGGCGTATTATCTTTTCACAACTCAAGCCTGAAAGTAACTTTCCCGCTTACCGGTTTACTTGCTGGCACTCAAATTACATTGGTATTTTGTGTACAGTACATCAACTGTACACGAATCAAAATTACCATTACAGTACAGTGTAGGCAAAACACTGAGCAAAACGCAACTCTATATCTCCACATGATTAGAAATATCTCATTCAAACTCACTGTGCACACAATACACACGACGTATGCATCGCATAATGTACTATAAAAGTAGATCATAACTAGTGTCTTCACTGTCAGCCAGCTATAATAATAATTGCACTTCTAGAGCGCTTTTCACCCGAGTCACAAAGGCTGTGGAGACAATGGCACGTCAGCAACAACGACAACATATGTGCACGGCAAATCAACAACAATAACGGGTTTAATAGCTATAGTAGGACACGGGAACAGGCCTAATGTCTTATGTCTTACAGCTGCATCGACTACACGGCGCCCTAACTTGCCTGCACGTACATTTTCGTGTCTTCGCAATGCCAGAGGCATCTCGTTCCTGCATTGTTAACGCTACATTGTCATTCATAACCTGAGCCAAATTGTGGGCGTTGGTCCTAGCCCTAAGTGCATTGACGGACAACCCTGACACCAGACGGTGCCCCATCCTGTGGGTAATGAGACACATTTGAGATGAGACAACTGCACGCACAATCCCTCGTCGTTCAGATGAAGCGATTGCTCAGAAATGCCACAGTCACTTGCACGTAGGTACTATGATTACGGTCTCGACATGGGTTTTAAAAATCGTGCCCACAAGCTGAACATACAACAAGATAAACAAGGCTGAAATGCATGTTTCAAATCCACCACAGGTTACATTGTCAACAGCCATCAGACACATTTCCATATCTACTCAAGGCGATTTCAAACTTCACAGCCCTACTTTTATACACGCAGCACTCTGTTCAGGAGTCTGAACTTCACATTTTACTATGAATGACTATAAACGTGTTTGTATACAAAAATGTATTTACACGAGCTGTAATCTTGACTTGATTGACGTTGTCACTCACTCTCCATACACACGTGTATCTACTGGATTAAGGATCGTGGATCATCACA
>JAZEWT010000023.1:3462851-3475307 GCA_036362905.1 Mordacia mordax | reverse complement strand
TTTAGAGCTGCGAGTGTGTTCACGTTCCAGGAGATTGATAAGCGCTGGGTAAAGCTGAAGTAAGATATAAACGCGTCGGTGTTGTGTAGATAAAATGTGTGCTTCTGAAGGATTGGAACTTGGCGTTCTCGGGTGTACACACACACAAACAGTTGCTTCATTATCTAGAACACAGATTACAACTGATTATGAAGCTCGGGATACGAGAGTCAAATTGCGTCAGTAAGATATACATTGACGCTTGAGTATTGCTCTTAAGATCTGATCTTGTGGGATAGCAAGTAGCTTTAGGTCAGAGTGACCCTGACTGGGATTTCAATATTGGCGGCTCTACTTCAGTCAAAGTCAAGATGATCTCGGCCGTTACAGCAATCGCAGCAGTGCGAGGCGGAGACGGGATTTACCACAGCTCACTGCGCCATCACCTCGTGGTGACCAGTTTCTGACAATCACCCAACCGTTTTCATTATATTCTGCCACTCACTCGGAGTGTTCATCATAAATATGTTTCTTCGTCCAAGTGTCGACTTTAAGTACGCGCTTTAAAATGGATCGCTGCGTCTTTAAGCACGGGTTTACTCCGCCTTGGGATCGAGTTTGATCCCTGTGGGAACGCATCTGGTTATTTAAATGATGCCAACAGAAGGTACACGTGGTTCTGTAAATTGAATTTCGCTTTACGGCACGGTGGCCCAGTGGGTAGCGCTGTCACCTCACAGCAAGAAGGTCCCGTGTTCGAATCTCGGCTCGGGTGCCTTTTTGTGTGGAGTTGGCATTTTTCCCCGTGTCCACGTGGGTTTTAGCCGGGCACTCCGGTTTCCTCCCACAGTCCAAAAAAACATGCTGCTGCATAGGTTATTTGGCTTGCAAACTTAATCGCCCACAGTGCCCGGCATGAATTGGCGTCCCATCGTGAGTATATCTCTGCCTTGCGCCGTGTCTGCCGGGATAGGCTCCGGCTCACCGCGACCCTGTACAGGACTAAGCGGTTTCTGACAATGAGATGAGAATAATTTTACGAAAGCGTACATATCGGTTCCGTATATCAAGGGATGCCCATATTGTTGAGTTGGATCACATAAGTGCATCGTAAAGTTTCATCGGGCAGTGGTGAATAATGGTTGGACGCCCGTCAAGAACCAACTCTGAAGCGATGCGGCTTAGCCGGTGTCACTCTCATGCGACTCTGCTGCGCGTGACAGCAGTTAGTCCTGTCAGCCATTAACATCCAACATGTAATTAGCGTCTCATCGCAACGTGGTCTCAAGACGGACTACGTCAGGGGATCTTGCCGTTGTTTTGAGGGGCACGGGGTGGGGATAGATTAGGAGAAACGCATTGTAGGAGAGAGCACAACGTGGCGTGAGACCAGGCAACCGGGGTTCCAACACAGACCACGGGCCGCGGGGCAGCTCACGAGCCCCAGGGGTCATCAAGAACAATAAGCCCCCAGGGGGCAAGTTAGCAACAGTGAGGCCCAGGGGCAAGCGGGCTAGCCAGGGCAGGACCTAGGAGACCCAGGACAGCCCTCGGGTTAGGCCACGGTGACAGTCCTGCAGCTCAAGGTCCATTGTACACGTTCCACTGTGTATTTAGTGGAAGGTCCATTGTACACGTTCCACTGTGTATTTAGTGGAGGGCATGGTGTAGTGTTAACGCACCTGACTTAGTTTCATGTTCCAGCGAGGTAGTTGGAAGAATGGTAGAAAATTATTTAAATCCATTCCCTCTGCCTACCAAATAGCATTAATGGGTACGCCACGGTTAGTGGGTTAGTAGATTGCAAGAGGTGGGGTAAAATGTGGGTACTCCCACCTCTTTTTGAGATGTCTAGCAGGAAAACGACACGAGCTGTGCTCCTGAAGCTTGCAGAGCTCGACATTGGAAACCAGCCTGTGAACATATTGCAACACGCCGGCATACCATAGTGTACAAGAGTCGGCCAAAGATCATCTAGAGCAGTGGTTTTAAAAGTACAGGTTACGACCCAGTACCGGGTGACTGAACGTCAAGCCCTTGGTCGCCTCGTTGGTTCAAATTTAAACATGCTGTAAAAAAAAGGTTTTTACCATTTCTGGCAATTATACAGGTGTTAAGATCTTAAAACACCAAAATAGGACACCTTTCACAAAACGTACAGTTTGCAAAAGCCACACATACTTGTGGCAAAATGTGCAAACAGGAAGCTTTGATAAGGTATGCATTGTCCTTAAAACGTATTGGCCTGCACTAGACATGGCTTTTTTTTGAGCCTGATTGTCAATATTTGCCAGATCTTTTCTTTTTTTTACATATGTATACTGGCAAAAGTACCCATCGCTTAAACATTCTGATTTACAGTAGTGAAAGCTCTGGTCAAAAGACTTTGTTGGGTCACGAGTACTAATTTCATTTCAATTGGGTCGCATGAAAAACGTGTAAAATTCACTGCTATAGAGGGGCCCTTCAGGAGCTCCCTCTAATAGAATTCCTTCCACTAGCAGTGGTTAGCAAGCAATTATAGGGCTGCAACCTTTACCCTCTTTGCCATTTTCACAAAAACAAACTTGATTAACCTCACCCATTCGTTAGCTTGGTGTTGCATCGAACGTGGGAGGCAAAACGTCATGAAGGAGGAGGAACGCTCGAAACTGAGACCCAAAAGAGCAGCTTGAGAGAAATACATTCTCGTACATCGGGCTGTAAAATTTAGAGCGATACGTTCATCATTTTGTTTGTGTTCAATGTGGGTTACCAACGCTGTAGCCAGTTGTTGAGAATGACTTGCAGTTGTGCTTAGATAGCATCGACGTATACTTGTGATTAATTTGGAAGTTTGCGGTGCAAGTATTTTTAGTGTAATATTACCGCATTAAAAAGAGGGCCTTTGGGTTACAAACACAACCCGGATATTATCCTGGTAGGAATGGTTCCAATAATATTTTCCTGTCTCGTTTGAAGGTCCCATCTGGTACGTTCTTTCCTTCCGTAACTTTGTACAGGGCTGTGCCATGTTGCGCTCAGCAAATGGCATTTCTGTACCGCATTTGTCCACACTCGTATATATACGCTTCTTCCCTTCGCCAAACCACACAGGCACAACCCGCACGGCGTAGAGAGGCCCTCATCCAGCAGCGGATCGTCTGCAGGGCCGCACTTTCGCTCAACGACGCGATCGAGTATTGACTCGCCGAACGGCTGCGGCGGAGAGCGCACCTGCAGTGCGCGCTCTGAACGTTCGCCTACGGAAATGCAACACGGGGTTTGTTCACCGTCAACGCTCTCGCGTTCCCTGTCACTGCTCATGTCGTCACGGTGACGCGTTGCGTCCGTCCGCTCGTCCACCCCCCGCCGACAGCTGCGTTGTGAAGCAGAGTCAGAGTCACGGCAACTCCACAGCCCCCGGGAGCCCAGCGTGAACCCGCGAGGATGGGCGACACCGAGGCCGCCGCCGCCGCCGCCGCCGAAGACCCGGACCGCGATGGCGCGACACAAGCCGAGGCTCCCGCGCCAAAGAAAAGCCGATGCGGTATCATTTTGAGATGCGCTTCTCTCACGGCGTTTCCATTCGCGATCCAATCCATGCCCGCAGCGCTGCTGGAATGGCTGAGCGTGGTCGGGGCCTGGTTTGCTACCAGTCTCGAATGTTTTTGGGCAGATATATTTGGATAAATAATGCTTGCAAAAATAAATTTACATTTTCCCGTGCTTGCTTTGCAGGGTAAATAAATGTTATGATTGCTTACCATAGCTGTTCTTTCAGCATAGCCATGTCACGTCTCGCTTCCTTGCGATGTTATGCCTTCCACGTTGGGAGGCATCTTCAGAGACTCAAAACTTCAGATGCCTTCAACGTGGGAGGCGAAGCATCGTGAAGGAGAGGAGGAGGAGACGCATTCGACACGGCTATATCTTAAGAACAGCTTTAGTACACAATCACTATGCATGGAGTCATAGAAATCTATATCAGTACAATGTAATTATTGTTATTACGCAATCTCTTTGTAGCATGAACTCACATTAACGCAGTCACAGGGCTCGTATTGCTATAATCTTTCACTCGTGTTTTTTTTTTGCAGCCTCATTTAGGAAATTTGTCAAATCTCCCAGGTGTTACATCTTCCTCAGCCACTCCTTGTCCACATGGGTAAGACAATTCACGAATACGTGATTGGCACACCACCGCTGCACCCCTTCCACTGTATCACGGGATCAAGATGGAGTCACGGCCAATTCCGCCGCGCTCCCACAGGTCTATCGGCAGCGTGGCTCGCGAGCGGACGGGCGTTGCGTGCGTGCGAGCCGCGCTCTCTCCTTGTTGCAGGGTGACCGCATGTGGCACTTTGCCATGAGCCTCTTCCTCGTGGAGCTCTACGACAAATCTCTCTTCCTGGCGGCCATCTACGGCCTAACGGCGTCCGGGTCGCACATCGTGCTAGGGGCCCTGGTGGGCGACTGGGTGGACAAGAACGCACGTATGCGAGGTACGGCGGCGCCAGCTCCGTCCACCACTACGGCGGTCACCGCCAAGCGCTCACGCGGGAGAACCTCGCGAGCCTGTATTGTTTGCGGATTTGCCGAACCGGTGTCCAGATTTGTCGAAACGATTCTGCAGAATCGCCGCGGCCGCGTTTGGCGAAATCCTCCTGTACGCTTAAAGCAAAAGCCAGTGGTACCGTGTAGAGTGGGGCTTAAGCACAACAAAACACGAATCGTGCAGATAGCTGCCAAGAAATGGAAAATATATAATTATTAAATGATGGGCGATAGGCCTTTTTCAGCTCTCTGCCGAGTGTCAATACTGCACCATTAGGTTTTCTTAGGAGTAAACGCTGAACTTTTTCTATTTACAATTCAAACGTCCGAAGCTGCTTTGTTGGGCTAGTCATATCGAGCGCTTCCCGACTGTCCTTCACGAAGTTTCACCTACGTTGGAGGCATCCTCAGGCATTGAGATCTACATCACCCTGCAACAAACAGTACAATTAAAATAAAAATGTCATCCCGATTGTGATGTCGGGCTCACGTCACTGCAAGCAGCGCAAACCCTGCAGGTCTGAGATGAGCTCACAGAAGCGCTGCCACCTCGGAGTTCTCAACGGGACCACTGGTCAACGCAGCAGACGGAAGCAGCTTCCCGCCTGCTGCCATGTTAGCGCATTCATTCATACGTTATCAAATAATCGCGTGCTAGAGCAGCGCTCGCTTAACGTTCCATTCCCTTGTGCCCGTCGCGTGCCGCAGTTGTGCGGCTCTCCTTGAGCGTCCAGAACTCGTCGGTGATTCTCTGCGCCCTGGTGCTGCTCGCGATCTTCCGGTTTCAAGGCCAGATCAACTCCGTGGGGAACGGCTGGCTCATGGTGAGTTCGCGCGTTCGTTACGGACGTCAACGCGAAACCCCAGGTGACGCCGACACGCGTGCTTCGCCGATACAAATTTCGTCATCACCCCCCCCCACCACCAACACACGATAGCACACACGCGTGTCCAGTTACATCATTAGTGAATTTCGCACCTCACCTTGGTTACTGTGGAGCGAAGGAACAACTGAATGAAGGCCCTAGCGGCCCGGTGGTAAAGCGAGCGGAACGTAATCAGAAGGTTCCGAATTCATCTACTCTTTCCTCTAGGGGTCGAGAATATTATTGCTATATTTAGAGGAGCATTCGTCCGATGGAGATGCATTCGTGATATACCAAGAATGATGTCCGTAATTAAAATGTGCCCCTGAAAACACGAGACCCTACAATTATGCTGCACCTTGCGTCGTGCGGTGCATCGTAGGGTCACTATTACTGTGGCCCGTCGTGGTGTTTGAAGGATTTGCACGTTCCAGTGAGCCCCAGAGGTATATCACCTGGAGACCCGAACCGGAACAGCGGACGTTCGAACCGGAAAAACCAACGCGGCGGCCCCACGTGCACCGGACGCTGGACGTCACCGCCGGTTGTCACCGCAGGTGGCGTGCTACGTGGTGGTGATCACCATCGGGGTCGTGGCACAGCTGGCCGGCACGGCCATGACCATCGCCATCCAGCGTGACTGGATTATCGTGGTGGCCAACAGCAAGGAGAAGCTGGCAGGTTGGTGGTCCGTGGGTGGGCGGCCGCGCCGTCCCCCGGTCCGTGGGTGGGCGGCCGCGGCGTCCCCCGGTCCGTGGGTGGGCGGCCGCGCCGTCCCCCGGTCCGTGGGTTGACGGCCGCGCCGTCCCCCGGTCCGTGGGTGGGCCGCCGCACCATCCCTAGGTCCGCGCGCGTCTCCGAGTCCGCGGGGTGGGTTCGCGCGTGTTGCGACCACACAGACAATAATTAAATAACAATAACTCCTTAATGCTGATGGCGCAGCGGGAGCAATCGGCCTCCCTCTACCGAGTCTTCCAGCAGAGTCCCCGACAGTTCTCCCCTCCTCATTTACCCCCCTCTCCCCGTCCTTCCACGCCCTTATCGCATGCAGGGTTTAGGTCGATAGCCTTGCCCGAAGCGAGGCTGCTACGTTTCGTCAGTAGCCGCTTCATCTTGTACAGGGTCGCGGGGGGCCGGATCCTATCCTAGCTGACACAGGGCGCAAGCCAAAGCTATACGCAGGATGGGACGCCAGTTTTGTTTGGCACTCCAGGAAATGCGGTCAGCAGGCCAATAAACCTGGGCGGCAGCAGACAACCGGAGCATTCGGCAAAAACCCACGTGGACACATGGAGAGAACACAACTGTGCAGAAAGGTGGCATCAGAGCCAGGAATCGAACCCAGGCGTATTCTTGCTACGAGGTGGCAGTGCTACTCACTGCGCAGTCTCCTGCTACGCTTGTCAACGAGGAATGTGCCGCACGATTTTATTGATTTGCTACTGCCGCCACAGTTAATTTTAAAATTCTGCCTCGCACCAATCTCAGCTGGCCTTGCATTTTCCTTGTCTAAGCAAAATGGGTCGTGCGTCAACCTCAGCCTCTCACGTGGCTACATTGCAGACGAGACGTTACAATGTTTATTGCGTGTAAACAAACGCTTTAACATTCTGGACCAAAATAAAACCACTGGCAGGGCTGTTTTACCATATGTTTGGCAGAGAATGTGGGTCCTTAAATGAAGCCATTGAAAATGTAATTCCAAAAGTTGCCCTTCCAATGCCCAGGGACAACATCGCCTTTGTACCGGACCTTTGCTGAGCCTGACCATGACGAAAGCACACACACGCTATGCTAATCATTCCTAAAGTTGGAATAAGAGCTCCGTCTCGTTAATTCGCACCACAGATTTATGCCAGTGGGCCCTAACCCAGCCAGACTGCAAGATTAACATTTCTGAAGACTTTGCGTGGGTTTGCCGACACCTTGACTTTTCCCCACAATTACACTGTCCTCGAAACAAAAAACGTGCCACCTTTGTCTCAAGTCATGAGAAGGTAGACATTTACATTCGGGGACCTGGAACTAGAAGTGCCGCAGCCGGTGTATAAATTTGGTCCCCAGAAAATAACTTCAAAGGCTTAATGCTGAGCTCGCTGCAATTAGCCTCCATCCACTGCAGGTGCTGGTGTAGTGCAGCAGTTATGGTGCAAACGCCAAACTGAATTTACTTGGTGCTGGATTGTGTCCGATAGATTCGGGCAACCCTTCCAGTAATCTTCCCAGGATTCCCAAAGGCAAGTCTCTCATAGTAACACAATTTTGTCCCAAAGTTTAGCTCATATTGGATCGTTACATGGAGTCATTTCATGCCCTCCTCTTCCTTGACAGATGGATAAAGCTCTCGCATTAACGCTTGGAACCTTCATTTAAAAATGCGTTAAAGAAACAAGTGATCTTGCTCCCTCCACCCATCCCGCAGGAATGAACGCCACCATGCGGCAGATAGATCAGCTCAGCAAGCTGCTGGCGCCCATGACTGTGGGGCAGGTGATGACCTTCCTCAGCCTGGAATTCAGCTGTGGGGTCATCGCTGCTTGGAACCTGTTCTCCATGGTCGTCGAGTACTGGCTGCTGCGCCACGTGTTCTACAGCGTGCCGGCGCTCGCCACGAAAGCCGGAGTCGTGGACGCCGGCGCCAAGCGAGCGGAGGAGGCCGCCGCCGCCACCGCCGCCTGCGAGTTGCAACCACTGGCGGACGGAGAAGGTAGCCAACGCGTCGTCGTTTCGACGCCTTGCGCCCGGCCGCACCGTTAGCGCAGGGATTGTTGTTGTTCTGTGAAAGTTACGCGACCGCAGGTGGTTTTTAACGCTTGTGACCTGTGGCCCGCCGGTGCGTTTTCTGGTTGCTGCCGGTGTAAGCGGCCGTTATCCATTTTGATTCGAGTTGACCGGTTGCGCCCCCTATAATGGTGGAAGTATTCGAGCAGAATTTTACAGCTAATGGCCTTGCTGATGCCAATCTCCTTTCGTATGAGATTCCTCGAATCATTATTTGTCTGGAATCAGGCCCCAGACTGGTTTACCAAAGGAGGCCCTACGAGGAACACTGGACTCCAGACCTGTTTACCAAGGGAGACCCGAGTAGCAGCGCTTTACTCCAGGTGACATAGCCGTGGCGCTCACTGGAACACGCCAACCCTTTTACGGTAATAAGGTCACAGTTCACGGGAGGCCGTACCGCGTATCATTTGGCATAGTGTCCGACGTTTCGCACCATGCACTGGGAGCTTCATCACGAACAGACTCATTCTCATCAGAATCGTGGATTCATTCTCCATCATCCCCAAAACACAAATCATGTTTGAACAGAATGGCGCTACATTGATTGCCTACCAAGTAAATACTTCTCGCTGAACTTGAACAACTTCTTGACCGAAGCTTGTAGCAATTCACTGCGTCCGTCGTGGCAGATTCACCTGCTCAGGTTTGTGAATTCTGCCGAAGTAATCAAATCCGTTTATCTTCCACAAAATATGTTCTCTTGTCCGTTACACCGAAGGATCATGAGACATGATGATGGCTTGCAGCTTGGTGGGAGCGCGACATCTAACAGTGGATTGAACATGACTGATAATGATCGGCTTGCAAACCCACGCTAAACGGCCCCGGGTTCATTTTCAGTTCCTGCTCAACCAGATTGGTTCCAGAACGGGTTATAGAATCGGTTCGTAAGCGATTTAAAAAAAAAAACACAATCTCATCATTTTATACACTTATTTCGCCAGTACCGGTAGGATTTCCGGATCGGTTCCACGTCGCGGGTAGGACAACATCGAGAGCGCGAGGCCCCACAGCGGCGGCTGCCGCCGCGATTTTTCCTCCGAGAAATATCTCGGATTCGCGAACCGCGCCGTCCGTCCCCTGCCGTTCCATCCCAGGTGAGGAGGCCAACGCTGGCGCAACCAGCAGTCCCGAGGCCACCGTCCACACGGCCCCCAAACCCCAAGCCGGTGCCGCCGCCGCCAAACCCACCAGTCGGCTGGCGATTCTGGCAAAGCCCCTACGCACGCTGCTGCACGGCTGGAGGGCCTACTACCGCCAGTCGGCCTTCCTGCCGGGCCTGGGCCTGGCCTTCCTCTACATGACGGTGCTGGGATTTGACGGGATCACGACGGGTTACGCGTACGCGCAGGTGAGAGTTACGGAGCGGTGGGAGTAGACGTGTAATTCGGTCAAGCCTCCGTTGAAAAGGATTCGTATTGGGGGAGGAAGGCTGTTCAGAAGTCCGTATCTTATTAAAACCTCTATGTTATGAATGCTGAAGGCGAGTTAATACGTGTATCTAATAGCAGCAATAAAAACACGAAAGGAAGAAGTGGTTTATCCATTATGTTCAATGCAGACGGCTGTCTGGGAAGTCGTGGACAGCATCCGTTCCTTCTGAAGTCCGTCAAAGAGCCGTCCTTCCCAAAAATACTCTTCTGGGATAGCCGTGTCGAGCGCTCCTCTGTCCTGACACCTTGCACCCCAAGACCGAGCAAAGCTAAGCTTGCTGTATTCGGCACGGCTATTCCAACAGAACGGCTGTGGAAAGCAGTCTGCGTGCATGGAGAGGTGAAAACCTACATCGTTACAAATAGAGGTTCTTTAAAGGGAGGTTTTCCTCTAACCATCGTACGATTTGTAAGGTGCAGACGGATCACGCTGTTGGCTGTGGAATAGAACCAGACACACAAACGATCTAGTTATTGTCATTGCACTTGCATTCGTATCCTTTATCTGACCGGGATATTTAATATTACGCGTGCTGCGTTGACACTGGGAAGGAGCCATCAGGGTCATGGCAAATTATTTGTGAATCTGTTTTGGCGGCTGTGCAGACATACGACAAACAAAACTATGTGTCGTCATACTACGTGGCCGGGGTGCAGGGGATGTGGGTTCCCTGGCAAACACGACGGAGAGGAATTGGTCCGTGGGACAAACGGTTCCACTTGTCAGAACATTTGTTCATGTCGTCATTAACGGGGATTTACCGGTTTGCCATAACCACTTGGCGCGGTTGGCTGTCAAATAATTCACTCCGTTTGAATTCGAGCCAGAAGGAACTCGAGCTACGTAGCTATTTTTAACAGTTGTCCAAGCGCGGTAGGGAGTAAGCAAGTTATAACATCTTGAGGCGATTTAGTCATGAGGCCAATTAACCGATGCGGCAGCATGTGTTGAGATTGTGGGAAGAAACTGGAGTACCGAGCGAAACTCAGCGAGACACAGGGAAGAACACGGAAACCCCACAGAGAAAGGCACTCGTGCCACAGTTCCAACCCGGGACCTTCTTGCTGTGAGGCGGCAGTACTACCCGCTGCACCACCACGCCCCATTGTTACAAACACTGCTGAACTGTTGCTATTTTAAGCAGTAACATTTTCTGCGCTGCCCCATGACCTACATTGTACAGTAGCAGAAGCCCTACTTTCCTCTGGATGGGTCCACGGCAGCAGGGTGGTGGCACAGCGGTAACGTCGGCACCTCACAGAAAGAATGTCCAGCCACAGGCACTTCGAGTCCCTGCCTCGGGCGCCGTTCTGTGTGACGTTTTTGTGTTCTTCCTTTGTTCTGCGTGGGTTTCCTCCGGTTTCCGCGTCCCTTCCATGACCAGACGTGGAAATTGTGTGGCAGGTGACGATTCGTGTGATTATTTATTATTCTTGGTGTGCTGTGTCAGACCCAAACTAGTTTTGCCGTGCCCCTGCATTCCTGCCTTGCCCCTGCGTTCCTGCCATGCTAGTGGTGAGAAACAAGTCCGACCCGAAATCTAAAATTGGAAAAAATCAAGGACTTAAAAATTGCTTCAGACTGCAAACTGGAGAACACCGGATCCCGGACTTAAAACGACCGGATTAAGATCAGAAGCAAAGTGTGCCTTAACTATTTTCATGAGTCACACTTTAGCTAAAACATTCACAATATTTGCTGAATGTGTAAGTTGAAATGTTGTCGCTTACCGGTGCAAATTCAATGCTGCGCTGCTCAGACACCGATATGCAGTGGCTAATGAGAACGACGATGATGAGAATGGTGACATTTATGAGGAGGACGATGACAAGCATAAACATGATGAGGATGATGATGATGATGACGATGACCACGACGTTATTCCGGTCGCTGCCGCTGTGTCACGGGCGGCGGCGCAGGGCGTCAGCACGTCTGTGCTGAGCATCATGGTGGGGCTGTCGGCCACGCTGGGGCTGGTGGGCACCGTGCTCTACCTGCACGCGCGGCGCCACTGCGGCCTCGTGCGCACCGGCGCCCTCTTCAGCCTCGCGCAGGTGGCCTGCCTCCTGCTCTGCGTGGCGTCGGTGTTCGTGCCCGGAAGCCCTCTCGACCTGAGCGCCCCGCTGCACCCGCCGCGCCTGGTGAGACGCGCAGGGACGGCGGCGGCGCCGCGACATCGTGACGCGGCGCCGCGACATCGTGACGCGGCGCCGCGACATCGTGACGCGGCGCCGCGACATCGTGACGCGGCGCCGCGACATCGTGACGTGGCGCCGCGACATCGTGACGCGGCGCTGCGCACTCAGACGGTGAACAGTAATAATAATACTTGTTTTTCCAAAAGCGCCTTTCACCAGAGCGTCACACAGTGCCCGCAGAGCTCTGGAGAGAACGACATGTCAGCATCAGAATAGATCATTCTTGAATTAAATAATAACTACCAACGAAGGACATCAAGTGACAAATTAAATACCTGTTAAAAAAAGTAAGGAATAAGCGTTACTGAGCAGGCACAAGTCACGAGGTGTACGATAGCCCTGCTCGTGGGATAGCCGTGTCGCTCGTCACCCTCTCGCTGCTTCGCGACGTTTCCCAGGATGGTGCCTCGGACGTTTTGCCGCCCACATTGGCGGACGACGGTGCCTCCAACGTGGGAGGCGAAACGTCGCGAAGGAGAGCAAAGGAACGCTCGACACGGCTAGCCGTTAGGAACAGCTATGGAGAGTAATTCTTATAGAGCGCTTTTCACCCGATGGTCACAAAGCGCTTCACGCACTAGCACACAACGGGTACCAGATGCCACATAGCTTGGCAAAGCGTGAATATCGCTCGCGGGGCATCTGCAAGCAGTAGGCCT
>JAZEWT010000023.1:3437411-3453373 GCA_036362905.1 Mordacia mordax | reverse complement strand
CGGCTCACCATTCCACATTCCTGGGTTGTGGGCCGAATGAGCGTCATTGCGGAATACGAGTAGAGGAGGGAGAGCCATCGACGCGGCTGTCCCGAGAGAGCAGCTTTTCGAAGCAATCATCGTTATTATGATGATTAAATGCAATTAACAACGCGCAGAACTTTCAATTTCGGAGGCAATCATTCGAAAGCGACGAAGAGGCGCGCAACACCCGCGGCAGAGGAAGGCAGTGACGGGGTTATCCGGCGCCAACATTGGAAGAACACTGCGTCCCATAAAGAGTTGTTAACCCCCCCTTGCACGGGTCTGGTCTCCATGATCGTATCGGCCAACTTAGGAGTTGTGGGGTTTTTTTGCTTTAGACTGGAGGAATTCGGAGAACCCCGAGGAAACCCACGCAGAAGAGGGGGAGAGATGGAGAACACACAAACTCCCCACAGGTGGGAATCGAACCTCCTCCAGCAGAACTGTATTTCTGTGAAGCGCTTATGTTAACACGGCGCCATTCTGATGCCCTACCGCATGCACTTGGAACCGGTTTCCCCGCGGGCAGGGCACTTGGCCCGCATTCATCACAGTCGAGACGCCCGATAGTTGTTCCATCCGTGTTTGTAGCAGAAGTTTTATTCGCTCATATTTTTTGTCCTTTTAGATAGTTTGTTGCTGCTTTTCATATTTCGGTTGGGCTATCCTGGTGTTGTTGGCGAGACGTTCGCCACGGCTGGGATTTGCATTAAATAAAATGTCAAAAAACGTTGTTGCTGATTTGCCGTTCTTATCTCGTTGTTGATGTGCCGTTCTCTCGGCGGCTGTGTAGCGCTTTGTGGCCCTTGGGTGATGAGCGCTCTAGAAGAGCTATTATTATAGATAAATGCTGAATGAAACCATTTCCAACATATGTATTATATTCATTGATAATGTTGTATGTTAAGATTGTAGTTGAAGATCTGATCATGTTTTGATTGTTCTGCAACGCTATGTATATATAAAAAAAATGTTGTTGCTGTTGATTTTCCATGCTGGTGCCGTGGTTGTTGCCGTGCCGTTCTCTCCGCCGCAGCTCTGTGCAGCGCTCTGTGACCCTCGGGTGAAGCGCGCTCGAGGAACGCAACTATTATTATTATTATTCAAGCCCGGGCGGGGGGAGAGTCGCACGTGGCTCTCGGATGACGTCACGCGCGGCCACGCCTGGACGTGACGTCACGCGGCGTGTGCGTCCGTGAGGGCGGCCGCGCTAACGCTCATCGCGGCGGATAAAACGCTCACAATCGTCTCGGAGTTCATAAACTCGCGTCCGATTACTAAGTGCCGATTTGTCGCCGTCGTCAGCACTCGCGTTACGGGCGGCGGCGGCGGCTGTCGCGGCGAGGTATGTGCGCGCGGCGTGCTCACGTACAGTGCGCACTGTAGTACAGTAGTGGCGGCGTACAGTGCGTACGTTGAGTTTAGACAGTGTCCCTCGGCGCGGTGAGACAACGAGCGAGTGTCGTCGTTGTCCGTGTCGAGCCGGTGCCGGCCGCATCTCCTCGGGCCGTCGTTTTAACAGCCGTCAGATTGACGAGGAGCGGTGGCGCCGCGGTTAGCGCGCCGCACCGAGACCCGGACCGGTTCGAGTCACTCAGGATGTGAACGATGATCAGTCGTCGCGTCTGGAGAATAGAAACTTAACCGGAGGCACGGTTTCGTGTCTGCTGTCCTCCTCCTCCTGGGTCACTAAGCTTTGCAACTGCGTGGTCACGTCGAGAGCGCCGGTGACAAACGTGCAGCGGTGAATGCTTATCTTGCTTTGAACTCTCATGGTCGGGCTTCCATTCCTGCGCAGGTTAATGCGGTCAGTTCGTTTAATTACCTTGCGATTTTAAACATTGCGTTGAGTTACTTCGAACGGTTCGTCGTGTTTGCAGGAATCCCGCATGCAGAGCTTGCAAGCTCACCGGGTAATTCCTTCTGTGATAATGGAGAGATCTGTTGAACTCCGCCACCCAGGTCAGCTGTGCAGACCTTTATTCCTCTCTCCACGTTGAAACAAAGTCCAGAGACAGCGAGAGAGAGAGAGATATGGAGTTCGACTAAAGGTCGCCGTCCCTAGGCTTTAACACCCAGTGGCGAGTGATGCTGAAATGATCCTGCGCCGTACTTTCACAAACCCGCACTGACAAGCGTGGTGAAGTATGGCCAGGCAATCTGGAGATTGAAGACTGCTGTAGATGAATTGTCCCCCGTGCGCGCGTTGCAGCAGACACACGCAGCAGTTTACAGGGCGTTACAAAGTATAGTTGAACTGCGCAGTTATTTCAGTCCACTGCTGGATGAGAGGGCATCGGATCGCCGTAGATGACCTAATTATTAATGGATAGAACGCTGCTCCGTGCACTTTTCCTGGAATTCCCGTCATGCGTTACAGGAGACTTCAATATTAATATTGGCAGTACGTCTTGTAAAGTGGGATATTAACTGTGACAACTTGTGAGAGTGGAGCAGTGCATACACGTGTGATGTCTAGAAAGTCGATTGAAACAAATGCACCCTAAAATAGTTTAACAGTTGTTTGCAGTCATCATATGCTCAACAGAAACGGGGTCTTGCATGGATGCATGTTTGAGTGTACACGACATATAGTACGTACTGGTATGCAGCAGAATTGGCTCAAAACTACAGAACTGGACCAGTGTAATGTTAATTATAGTTGATAGTACAGTGCCCGTCTAACGTTAATGTTACTGATTTAACGTTATTATGTCGTTGACGTGCCGTTCGCTCCGCATCTCTGCGCAGCGCTTTGTGACCCTCGGGTGAAAGGCGCTCTATAAATGCAATTATTATTATTATTGTGTGGTAGTCGCTAAGCGCTGTTGTTGGTGTTGCACGGCCGGGTGTTTTAATGAGAATTCCTCAAGAGCTGCTGTTTGAGGATAGCTGCGTTAGGCGTTCTTCCTCTCGCCCTCGAGATGTGGGAGGAGCGAGGAGGAATGCTCGACATGGCTAGCATGAAAGAGCATCCCCTTAAGAGACACATTCTCGAACTAAGCACTATTAATCCTCATTACCGCTTCGGCAAAACACTTTGCAGTCACCTGGATTTAATGCGTTCATTGCACTTTTGTTGCCAGTTTTATTAAAAACATAGGAGGTTCATTTCATCAATCAAGTAATACAGTGCCAAATAATAAGTTAGATTGCACGGCTGTAGATTTTTTACGGCTCGATTCACGATTGCTTCCCAGAGCTGTTCTTGCAGCGTAAGTGGCAAGCGCTGTTGCTCTCGTCTTGCTTTAAAAATATGCATCAATAATTGATTGGATTACACGCAGTGTCGGGTCGTGATGAATTGTCTGACCAAAAAAAAACTCCCAAAAAAATGTTGCTGCTGATTTTTCGTTCTTGTGCCGTTGTTGGCATGCCGTTCTCTCTGCAGCTCAGTGAAGCGCTTTGTGACCCTCGGGTGAAAGGCACTCGATAAATGCAATTATTATAAACACCTCCCATGCTGGGCCAGTGCTGGTGGCTACAAATAGGGGCACCTGGGGTCTGGATCGTTGTCTGTTGATCGTTCCTCAGCTCTTAAATGCCTCCGCTTGAAATTACAACAGGAGCGTGTAGCGCAACGGGCTATTGCTACACGAGGAGAATAATCTGACAGCATTCCATATTTAATATCATCATCGAACTATGGTGACATGTTGAGCTGTTGGCCACAAGCCGCATGGACTGCAACGATCTCGTCAGATTCATGAGCGTAGCAGGATTTGGGCATGGTTTGGTTCTGCAGCCATCATGCACAAAAGTCTACATTTGGACCAACATAGTAATCAGGAGATCGTAAACAAGTGCGTAAAGTCCCTCGCAAACCCAAATCCTGGAATAAATCATTCGTGCGGTTGGTGCATACTTCCTTCCTCCCCCCCCACACCTCGACAAGCCACATCAGGTTTGCTGGTGTGTGAATTGCAACAGCGTTGGTACCAGAAGTCCTAAATCCCCACATTGCCTCTCCCATTTCACGGGACATCTTCACGCGATTTACATTTTTTATTAACATGCAGTTTACCCAGGAAGTCACGCAAGGTACTCGGGACACTTTTTTTTCTAGAAGGTCCTGCCAACTTTCACAGCAGGAGGAAACAATTGACTGTTATTCTCAGTTTAATTGGTAATTGGACTGTCACGGCAAGGTGTGACGAGGTTAGTAACGCGTCAGTGCTTAGGCTTGTCCAGGCCAGTTCTGCATGGAAGCTACGCACGCTCTCATCTGATTGAGAGGGAGTCGACGGAACCGCTGTAGGTCGCCCTTCACTCACCCTGCAGGCATGCATCACGTGAAACTGGAAAATACAGAGCGGAGGTTTTTCACCTCGAAAACTGGCGCAACGGGTGGAGCGGCGGGGTGCAGTGCGTAGCGCATTGCCCCGTGAATCGGGCGAATCGAGTCAAGCTACATCAGTGATGAATTCTAAACCAGGCATTAGTCTCACATTCACTGACCAGCGCGATGAAGGGCATGGTCAAACGATTCCCACCAAATTGCATGCCGAGGTCTTCATCTAGCAGTGGATCGACAGCTATAGGAAAACTGCAGCTACAGGACCATGAGAATCATCACCCGAATCACCACCGGACTTGGCAAGAATGTGAACGAGCAGTCTTATGGCCAAGCAACACAGGTCACGTTGAGCGGCGATGGCCCAGCCCGGCCGCCAGAGAGCTCACGAGTCACCCTCTACATGTGTGGCCGTGTAGGTGGCGGGAGGCGGGGAAACCACATCCGTTCACTTGAAGCACGCGGTTGAAAGGTGTCCACTTGTGGACGCTATATAACAATGGTTGTTGCGCAACCTCGGATTCACGTTGTAGCCGCTCGCAGCGAAAGCCCAACCCAACCCCTTCTTGTTCTCACAGCACTCCGTTGTGCGCTTCCCCCGCGCGGCCGTGCGTGCGCCGCCAGGATGGCGGACAGCGCGCCGGCGTTCGTGCGCGTCGCCTTCTCCGACCTCGAGTTTTACGAGCACTGCGGCGGCGGCAGCTTTGGCAGCGTGTACCGCGCACGGTGGCTGTCCCAGCGGCGCGAGGTCGCCGTCAAGAAGCTGCTCAAGATCGAGAATGAGGTGACGGTGGCGGCGCGACGACGTCTGCTGGGGACCCCCGATTTCTCCCGGCGGGTCCCTTGACCGTTCGCAGATTGGTTAATTGGCGCCGTGCGTGCGCGTACACCCGCGTGGACGTACCCCGCGGTGGTGCCATCGTAAGCGTGCTGCGCTATGAACTGTTGACGATTATTCGTTTGCTGCCGTGGCTAAGATCAGTTGCGAATCACGTATGGATCTGTACGGGATGTGCCTTGAATGAGTTACTCGGTCCAAAATTGGCGAAGTTGATTTCGTGGCTTGAACCGATTATTTTCAACGTTCAGGAATCAATGAGCATCCATTCTAACGCTTGGTTTTATGCGTGTATCGTGAACTTAATAAATATCTGAATTGATTCGTTACCACACCTCTCATTTTTAAAATTCATGTTGGCCTGGTGCAGTTGTTAGCACATATCTCACAACTGGAAGGTTGTGTGTTCAAAACTCAGAAGCAGGTTGTGCCATTTAAATGATAATGACAGTGCAAGAAGCGGGTAGTTTTTGTCCATGGGATGGACTTAGTCCTCCCATAGTAACGTGGAATGTTTAACACGGATTCATTGTTGTGAACAGTATAGAAACATTGCTCTAAAGCTGCTGGTTGTTTAAACACCCTTGAGAACAAAACCACAAGTTTTTATATCCAGCTTGTTTTTAATGCCGACCAAACTTGCCGTCAGATTAAAGTTGTTGGACTATCATGATTAGCCCCGCTCTCATTATGTTTTGTTTATATCGCAGGCTGAAATTCTGAGCATTCTCAGCCATAAGAATATCATCAAGTTCTTTGGCGCTGTCACAGACCCACCAAACTATTGTATTGTTACTGGTGAGTATTAAATGGTTAAACGTGTGCATCGACTGCTCTAAAAACGTAATAATGTTCCTTGTAATCATGGTTGTAGTTTCAAACTATTCTTTGAGACCGATACATTAAGGCAAACGTGGAATGGAAATGATCTGTAAACCCCTTCAGGCAAATATCTTAAGTGTGGAGAATGACAGTGGAAATTGACTGCTAACTCATGACATGCTATTTCTGGAACAGAGTTTGCAGCCAAGGGGTCCTTGTTTGAGTTCTTGGCGAAGAGAGAAAGTGACAACATGGAGATTGGTCAGATTTTCGCCTGGGCCACAGACATCGTGAGAGGTGCCCAATGTTGTGTCCCTCGCGCACAGACTGTCCTTGCACGCTCCGCGCTTCCACGTACGGGCAGTCCAATTGATGAACGTCTGACATGCGAACGCTCTTACGAATAAATGCTCATAAGATGCTACCACTTGCAATGTAAGTTTTAACATCGTGTTCCGACTTTGGGTTTCATTAATTGTACACGTCTGCAACAGTAGAAATTATGTCCACATTCTGAAATCATCGCTTGCATTACTGCCTCGTATATGTACAGTGCTGGATAAGATTTAAGTATCCCGTTCAGACTCTCAGACTAATTGGATTACAGTCGGACCTCCGGAACGGAACGAGTTTTAAAACTGCCAACTGCCTGTGCTTCCCGGCGTTACCATTCTCAAGTGTCCATTGTCATTGAGTGCACTCGTAACCCTGGTGAGCCACATAGTCAGGGGAGGTACTCATCCAGTAGTGGATTCAAGGGGTGTACCTATACCTTGCGTCTCGTACAACGCATGGCCAAGGCTGGTGGCACTTGAACACTCGGGTGTGCATTCACACGTACTTGGAATTACGTTTTGTAATTTGTACAGGTATCGAGTTCACACGTTTCAGCAGCCATATTTTGGTCAATACATCCAAGGGTGATACTCTGGGAAAACCCAACAGCCCAGACATGCAAATTATAATAATTTTCATAAGCAGCTCTGGTTATGCTGATTAAATGCACCGCAGTTCATTTCTAGTTGTTGCTATACTGTATAAAGTCCCCATAATTGGCACCATGTTTCCCAGGGCAGTGCCATGGCCCATTGGGCAACTTGTCACAGGTTCATAGTTAAAATCCAGCGGCTGCCTTGGTTATATGACCGGTGCATTAACGCTAAACTGCATGCCATCTGCTTCGCAGTCAAAGTTAAACACTGTGCCGCACGTCACAAGAGATAGCCGTTGTGACCAGGTGTGACCATAGAAATTGTATTGAATCCTGGAGTACATATGGAAAGCATCGCCTCCTACGGTAGAGAATGAGCACAACATTCCCACCAGACTCCATGAGTCTTACCAGGATAAAGAAGCATGCATAATGATGTTAATAAGATATACTGATGCTTGTCACGGCTCGGTGCAGGAAAACTGCTCTATAGCTGTTCTCTCACGATTACTTAGCTGTGGTGCGCAATTGTCATTAAGATTAATCGATCACACCTTTTGCTTAAGTTTACTCTTCTTAATGCCCTACTCTCAGGAGGAGGATTATTTGGGATGTACAAGATTTTTCCAGGATAATTCGATTTTTTTTCCAAGCAGACTGTAGCCATAAATCTCAGCAAATTGTTGGGGGTGGGGGGGGACTAGTGGAGATTTTGTACATGTCTGTCAGGCGTCCGGTATTTTACTTCTAACCCCCCCCCGCCCCCACTGGTGGAATCAAACTGAAACAAACAACTCACGTATCCCACCAGACAGATAAAATGACATCATAAGCCCGTGGGTTTTCATTTCCCAACTCGGCTGTGTGTCAGCAACCTTATTGTCTGGCGCTGTACTGGCTGTGAAAAGGCAGGCGGCGCAGCGCTCGCAATCCTTAGCATTTCCGCACCGCAGGATTAGCAAGCGGTGATCACACAACAGCGTCATTGACGCTTCTCAGTTGCAGGAGTTTGGCAGTCAGGTACGCTGCCCATCTGCCCCAGCAAATCTCGCGCGACCGCTTAGACCGCTCACAGCTCTCCAGTACTGTGCAGTGAAAAATCTTAGCCCTCTTACAGTCGACCATTCATTCCTATCACACTCACTTGCAGTCCTCTGTGTTGACTGCAACTGCAGCATTAAATGCTGTTCGTGAGCACCTATCATAACCGGCATGGTGCAGGAGGGGGTGGGTGGCCAGCACCATGCCTGGCCGGCCACCTTCGTCTCCCAAGTGGGGATGTTGAGGCAATGCAGCAGATACTCATCTGCATCGAGCCAGCGAGAGGCCCAGGACGGTTTCAGGAAATCACCACTGATGTCGACTGCGAGTGGGATTCGAACGTGGGTTGTAGAAAGTAGAAAATACACTCGACCTCGCAAACGCTATGTGGCGCAAAAAACAAGCACTCAACGACTTGGCAAGGACGGTCCCACGAAGTTGTCACCAATGTGATTCGACATTGTGCCCTCTGAAGTTTCAAAACATAACGACCAATACAAACCAGTGGGAGCCAAAATCTTCCATAAAGGCAACTCACATTTCACTTGTAGAATTATCCGGAAACTCAGTTCCCCAACAATTATATTTACTAACATTATTTATCTAACTCCCTTAACCAGAACGACTGGCATTAACATGGGCACACATATTTAAACAAAACTATAGGATGATAAATATTACAGCTTGCCAAGGCTTTTAAATCACATGACGTCGCTAACCATTAAATATGGCTTCACTATTGTGATGTCAATGCTGTCTCTGCCAAATCACTACTGGAAGCGGGTGGGGAAAGAGCCGTGCAGGTTACATCTCGCGCAAACGTGCGGCGAGTGCTTGGTGTATCGTCATTATCAGTACGGGTGACCAGGAGGAACTGGAGTCTATCTCGGCAGACACAGGGTACAAGGTAGGACTATGCCTAGGATGGGACGCCAGTCCTTCGCAGAGCACCGGGGGCAAGTTCGTTAGGCCAGCAACAGCAGTCTCTATTTGGACAATGGGAGGAAACCGGAGTACTTGGTAAAAACCCAACGCAGACACTGGGAGAACATTCACATCCCACACAGAAAGGCTCCAGGGCTTGGAATCGAACCCGGTGGCCTGTTTGCTGAGACACAGTAACACCACCCGCTACGACACCGTGCCACACAGCATGTAACGCATTGATGATAGATGGCGATATCATAAGCAGTTAAAAAACAATTAGAATGATTATTTTTGTTGCAGGGATGAACTACTTGCATGAAGAGGCTCCAGTCAAAGTCATCCACAGGGATTTAAAATCCAGGAACGGTAGGCAACTGCAGCGCATGGAATATTGATGTTCAAATTCACAAGTGTGTACTTAACACAAGTATTCATTTTCAACTACGGTGTTGCTTGCATGGTGTAGTTGCTTAGAAGTGCATCCACAACGCATTCTATCCATACTCATTGCCATTTCTAAATCAATATTTCCTCTTTTGCAGTTGTGATAAGTTCTGATGACGTCCTCAAGGTAAAAACTAACCCATCCTGCATCTCATTCTTGTCCATTAAACCTTGGATCGTGCCGTTTGTTGCGGTCTTCATGGCTTTTTGGGCCTTTTTAAGTGTGCGCTTGGCAACCGTGATGTAGAACAAGAATAGCCACGCAGTTAAAATTGAACAGACAGTGATTCTGATATTAAAAATACAACATCACGTCACAGTCTCAGATACAAACTTCAATGCTCCTGGGTGTTGTTCCTGATCACACGAGTTTTCCAATTTCAAGTTCATATTAGGATGTGAATGGTTCCTCCCCCCCCTCCCCTGCACTTGTCAGGTCATCCTTTAGATAGGTTTCACACAATTCCACTGGAGCATTGGCTCAGCAGTACCAACCCCACGCATTTCAGTCAAAGCTCTGACTACCATCAGGTGGCAAGGCAGTAGTTGAATCCTACCCACCGACACGGACCAGCTTGGTGAGGTATGGTCATGATCAAACAACTTCCAGGGCTGCCATGGCATTCGAGAGCCTTCATGTAACAGGGGATTAATAAATCAGTGATAAACGCCAGGGGCTCTGCTGTGACCGTCCGTGTAGCTCACCTCCACTGCAGGTCATCGTTGGTGTTTCCATTCCTTCTGTGTTTTTTTGAAATCCCCTTTTATACACGGCTCCCCGTACTCCCTAGCCAATAGGAGAGCAGCTCCACCCTAAGCCCTTACACCTGGCTGCTGACCTAATTGCACCAAATCAGAGAGCTCTGCACAACATTCTTCCAAACAATCCGCCACTTGATTTGAAAAGCATGCCGAATTGAGGGAGGGTGAGTAAGCAATTACCTGCCCGCGTGATGAGTCATTGCTCCTTCTCCGCACAGGTGCAAGTTGTGAGCACGATTGTAGTGCTGCCACCTTCTGAGCTGGTCTTCCACTTACCCCACGTGCACGCTAAGCCAATCACAGTCCGGCGACGTGTAATCGACTGCCGCTGGTGCATGTGTCTCTGAGCCGTGAGTGCTGCCAGTATGGGAGACAATGGGCAATCGTGGCAATCATTCCGTTGCCAGCACTAGCAGAGTACTCGCACTACGGACGATCTCGTTAGACGTGTGTGACGAGGTCTTCTGCCATCTCTTGTCGATGACTGTTTTGACCTCGATTTCGTCCTGATATCCGTTTTGGGACATTGCTGCAGGCTTTCTGAACTTTCATGAATGTAATCAGTGAGTGTGAAGTCAAGGTGAATTAAGGTATAAAAGCTCAGATGTGCTGATAAACTTTAAGATCGTGAAGGTTTTGAACCGGGTATTCTAAGCGCGGACATACAATACCGAACAAACAGTTGCTGCGTTGTATACAGAATATTCGACAACCGTTCTACCGACTTGAGAAGTTACTGCACCACCTCACAGTCCGTACTTTACAATGTTGGTGCAGAGAGGACACTGTGTCGCCTCTCACAAACTGATATGCGTGCCCTTATCCAGTATTGCTGCACGCGTTTGTGAGGCTTACAGGTGTGCTAGCCATGCAAAAGCGGCGCCGCAATTAATACGTGTTAATAATCCCATCAACAAAACTTACAAGCCACATCGTGTTGCACTGTATTTTCCAACAACATTATTACAAAGGATTAAGTTTACCCGTGGACGCTCACGCGCCTAAAATAAATTAGCGTCGAATTGCGTCGTGTACTGAACAGAGTAATGGCCGCGCGCGTCACCGCAGATCTGTGACTTTGGAGCATCGCGCCTGCACTCGCACACCACGCACATGAGCCTCGTGGGCACCTTCCCTTGGATGGCGCCGGAGGTCATCCAGAGCCTGCCCGTGTCGGAGACGTGCGACGCATTCTCCTTCGGAGTTGTAAGTGTGCCCGGTGTTCATTCGTGCATTCGTCGTCAGTCCCTGCTAAATCCTGTACAGGGCTATGGTGAGCCGGAAGCCCGTCCTGGCAGACACGTAGGGTGCAAGGCAGGGTTGTATCCAAAATGAGATGCCAGTCCAATGCAGGGCACTGGGGGAAATTTAGTCAACAGGCCAATTTACCGAGACAGCAACGGTCTTGGGACTATGGGAGGAACCTGGCGTACCTGGCAAAAGCCCACATGGATGCAGGGAGAACATGCAGACTCTGCACAGAAAAGCACTTGAGGTGCGACACGAACCCGGGACCTTCTTACGAAGAGGTGGCAGCGCTACTCACTGAGCCACCGTGCCATGCACGCAGCGTAAGAATTAAGATTGACACTGGCATGGTAATGAGTTCCGAGTCGGTGCCGCAAGCTCACTCCGTTGCTCTTCGATTGAGAGACGGGGGACACGAGTTTTGTTCATTTCAGCGTTCTGGCGTTTTCGAAAATTGCGTGGAAATGTTTTCTTTCTTTTACTCCGTGATCGTTTTTCCCAATCCTCACCGGTGGCCAGCGTGAAGAAGTCAAACAGCAAAGGGTCAGCGAAAGCCTGCACTTAGTGAATTGACAAAAGGCTGTGAAAAATATTTATTGAATAGGATCCTCATGCAGAGCATTGTTTTTCAGCCAGTTAGGCATGTTTTAAGCTGGAAGGAACCATTGCCTAATGTATCTCTTTTTAACAGTTGTCCAGGGGGGAGGGTAAGTTACAACATCTCAAGGCACGGGGGATAATTTAGTCAAGACATGTAATCCGGGCATCTTATAGCATAATGTGTTCATACGAGCATCCCTCCAAACACCAGAGGCCACTGCATTCACCATCATGTGAAAACAAAAATATCTGCAATGAAAGGTAGACCCTGATGCGTGACAATGCATGGAGTCTCTCTGGGTGGTGCCTCGTTACAGACTTCATGTTTCTCCAGACCAGTGGTTCTTAACCTGGGTTCGATCGAACCCAGGTTAAGAACCACTGCTCTAGACTGCAGGGCGTCGAGACGCGGTGTGTGAACCAAGTGCACGTGTGTGTGTGTGTGTGTGTTTCTCCATAACGGTGACCTGGTTTGCTCACCGGACGCTGTTCCTGCAGGTGCTGTGGGAGATGTTGACACGGGAAGTTCCCTTCAACGGCTTGGAGGGTCTGCAGGTCGCCTGGCTCGTGGTGGAAAAGAACGAGGTGGCGTGATTGGGTCTCGCGAGCAGAGAATCCCCGCCGCACTCTGGGCGGTCTTGTTCCGTGCCTGTAATGCATGATGTAGGCTTGTCTGGGCTTGAAGTATGGGAATTGCTCTTAAGAGCTGCTCTTTCGGGATAGCCCTGTCGAGCATTCCTCCTCCGTGAAGCTTCGCCTCCCACGTCAGATGCATCGTCAATACGGCAATATCAATTGTTGGACTGTAATTCATCGTTGCAATGTTCGTGCTCCTGGCCATTACTAAACCGCAAGGATCAGCATGGTAAAGCGTGGCCGAACACACCGATAACCCAACAGTGCGTTAACAAAGGGCTGTGCACGTATTGGATGCCGATCATTGGCGATAACGGTGATGCTGCGCTTGGCTCTGATGTGTCCGGTGCGTTACCTTCCTCGCGGTGTTCGTTTAGAGGCTGACCGTGCCCAGCAGCTGCCCGCCAAGATTTGCGAACCTCATGAAGGAATGTTGGGAGACCGACCCAAAGGCAAGCCTCACTCAGTCGTGCCGCACACATGCATGTGATCATATGACTGATACGCGTTTGTGTGCATTGAACATTGAAATACTGAAACCGCATCTCAAAGTGCTTTGCAATTGAGAACTCCCCACTTAAGGGGAGTGAAGAGAAGGGGCTTCTCAACCTTTTGCACCTCGAGACTCGCTCGGGTCTGGTCTCCACGGACGACCAGGTGGCGGTCGCGACCCGCTGATGGATCACGGCCCACCGGTTGAGAATAGCGAGTGTAGCGTACATTGGTGCGATGGGTTCGGGGTGAGCGGTGACCCGAGTTCATTTCTCACCCACGGCTCACGTTCGTGACGTTTACGTGAACCGGTTCTGGGTGCCCTCCCTTCACAAACCCGCATTGACCAGCGTGGTGACGTATGGTCAAAGGAAACCCCATGACTGGTGCAGTGTATGGGAATAATTGTCAGCACTGGTGTGAATTCTGAAATGACTAATAAAATACAATACAAATTGTATTGTATTGTGTGTCAAGTCTTAACGTTTCTTTACGGAGTATGAATGTTTATTTCTTGCTGTATGCCCACTTGCACTGACCGCAGCAATGCATTTTCCCATCATTTTTGAGGCACTGGTTCCCTAACCCTTGTTGACCGATTCCAATCTCGCCTGTGCCCTTCACACTTAACATTGATGAAATGTTTGTGGACAAAAAGTTCTTTGTAAGCCGAGTGGGAGTGAAGGCCTGCTATTGTCAACCGGTCGGTCACGACCCATCAGTGGGCCACAAGTGCCACCTATTGGTCCTAGGAGACCAGACCCAAGTGGGCCTTGAGCAGCAAAAGGTTGAGAAGTCCCTGATGTAAGCCAAGCCGGTGAATGAAAACGTTATTTGCCAGCTTGTAGATGTGATTCCCCTGTGCGTGTGCCTACTGCAGAAGAGACCCAGCTTCAAGCAAATCCTGCAGATGCTAAATGCCATGAAACACGACACTCTCCTCTCCAGCCTCTGCAACTCGTTCCTGCACAACAAGGCTGTCTGGAGGTGCGTGCGTGTGTGTGTGAGCATCGTCAAAGCATGCAGAGTGGCCACGTGCCATCATTGAGGCTCTCTGCCAGATCCGACAGGTTCTTGGTGTTACCGGTGTAAACAGCTGTGATCCAGGTTGATCTGGCTTAGCCGGTTGCCCCACAATTGTGGGGGTTGTGAAGCAGAATTTTATAGCCAGTGGCCCTTCTTGGTGCCACCTTCCTTTCGTCGTTAGTTTGTACGTTTGTTATATTGCAGATATCCTGTATCTTTCGTTGAGGGATCTTTGTATCATTGTTTGTCTGGAACCTCCACCCAGACTTGTTCACCAAGGGAGATCCCAGCAGGAATTCTAGACTCCAGACCTGTTCATCAAGGGAGATCCCAGCAGGAGCACTAGACCCCAGACCTGTTCACCAAGGGAAATCCCAGCAGGAATTCTAGACTCCAGACCTGTTCATCAAGGGAGACCCTAGCAGGAGCGCTAGACTCCAGACCTGTTCACCAAAGGAGACCCCAGCAGAAGCGCTGGACTCCAGGCGACATACCTTTCATCAGAACACATAAACCCCTCCACCACGATACAGTTACAATCCCCAGGCAGGGGTTACGTCTGTCACGTCATTAGTGTGAGAATTTGCATGCGGAAGACACTCGCTTAAATACATTGGCTTCTCAAAGTGTCTTCCATCGCGGTACATCTCATACCAAACATTCCGCCGTGCCCGCCGGTAGTCTAGTCAGGTGGACCCCATTGGCAATGATGCATACGCAGCATGGGATGTACACAGCGCTGGGATGTACACAGCGCTGGGATGTACACAGCACTGGTCTGCTAAGCAATAGTTTTCAAGGTTAATGAATTTTCGTGTGATTTTTTTTCTCCCAAACTTGGACGGTGAAGAGGACCCATGCGGAACTATTCCTTTTTGAATAACGTCACGGGATCTCTTATGGCCACCGTGGCGCAGGCGGTGGGGTAGCATTTTTAGTTAACACACACGCCGCGCTATTAACCGGGGAAGCCGCTGGCCTCGAACCGCTCACCTTGGAGACGAGCGGCAGCCGCTTGACCGCTCGTCCGCGCGGTGTCCTGTGCCCCGCCGTGACGCTGACGCCACCGCCGCCTCCGCCGCTGCCAACCAGGGGGGAGATCGATGCCACGCTGGAGCGACTCAAGAAGCTGGAGAGAGACCTGAGCAGCAAGGAGCAGGAGCTGCGAGACCGTGAGCGGCGTCTCAAGATGTGGGAGCAGAAGCTCAAAGAGCAGGGCTTGTCCTACGTGAGTGTAATAATGAGACGTTGTTAATCACAAGAAACGATTAAAGTTTCTAATTCTCAGGAACACTCGATGTAGCTCTCCTGAAAGAGCAGCTCTTGAGAGACATTCTCATCGAGCTGTGAAAAATATATCCACTGTCACAAGCTCTGCATTGGCTTCATCACAAAGTGCTAGGTGTGAATTGCGTGTAGATTCGCCAACTAAAGTAAACAAGCAGCTGACGTGCCTCCTTCACAACATATACGCCTCTCCGCATTAAATATAAAAAATATATTTTACACATTCCATCAGCCACACATCTCTCAGGGAATGTGACTCGTCAGCAGCTTCGGTCATTTCACAAGATTTTAAATAAAATTTATTCAAATGGTTCCACTGATATAGGCATTCACGGCTCGATGTATGAGAATTGCTTTTCAAATATGTTCTTCCAGGACAGTCATGTTGAGCGTTCTCTCTCTCCACAACGTTGTGCCTCCCCCTATTGGAGGCATCCTCAGGCGTTCTGAGTGGGGAAATGTCGCCAAGGAGAGAGATAGGGAACGTTTGATGCGGCTATCCTGAAAGAACAGCTTTCGAGAACAATTCTCAATCAATGATGTCGGTTTTCACGGCTCGATGCGTGACGATTGCTTCGAACAGCTGCTCT
>JAZEWT010000023.1:3420588-3435961 GCA_036362905.1 Mordacia mordax | reverse complement strand
CACGTCCTTGAGCTGTTTGCCTGTTGGCAACATTTGGTGAAAGGCTGGTGAGACGAGAGCACAAAGAAGGCTGTCTGGTGTGGGCCAATCAGTTTCAATTGCAATGCATAGTCAGGGAGACGTTTTTGTTTAAGCTGGAAGGAACCGTTTAGCTATGTAGCGCTGTCTGATACTTGTACAGCGCGGAAGGGGTAAGCTAGTTACAATATCTCAGTGAACTTGGGGCAGTTTAGCAGGAAACCGGATGACTTGGTGATTAACAAAGCATATATTTGCATGTTGCACCACAAGCATGTGGGGTTTATTTGCAAAAACGATGCCTTGTTAAAGGTGTCTCTGTTTGAACATCTTAAGACCTGTATTATTGCCAAAAAGGGTGAAAGAGGATTGCTCTCCGTAGCTGTTCTTTGGCAAGAGCCCTGTTGCGTCTTCCTCCTCACTCTCGCTTCTGCTGCCACGCATCATCGGCCCCCAGAGTGGGAGGCGAAACGTCGCGAAGCAGACAGGAGGAACACTCGACACGGCTTGTCGGGAAAGAACAGCCGCTCGCGAGCAGTCCTCCATACATCGAGCCGTGATAACCTGTATCGGGGGAAGCAGAGTGAAACCATTGGCTCCTTTTTTCATCAAACGCGCTGTGCGTACGCCGCTCGCGTGTTCAGCGGAGACGAACGGAGACCTCGCCGTGTATGCGGAGCTATTCCAGCGACAGCACATTACGGGACAGAGGCTGTTGCTGCTGGAAGACAGCGACTTCCTCGCCATGGGGATCATGTCGCGTGGGCACATCCTGCACCTCAAGGTGAAGCCCCACTCAGTCCCCCACCCCCCCTCCCCGCAGGCACGGTGGTGCAGTGAGTAGCGCAGCCGCCTCATAGCAAGGAGGCCGCGGGTTTGATTCCCAGCTCAGGTGCCTTTCTGTGTGCAGTTTGCGTGTTCTTTGCGTGTTCTTCCCGTGCCTGCGTAGGTTTTCGCTGGGTAATCCAGTTTTCCTCCCCCGTTAAATTGGCTTGCTGACTAAATTGCCGTCAGTGCCCTGTAATGGATCGGCAGCTCATCCCAGGCATAGCCCAAATTACCGAGTAGCTTACTTACCCCTCCCTGCTGGACAACTCATAGCTCAACGCTTCTTTCCAGCTTGCATACAAACTGATGTCCGCAGTGCTCGCGACCATCCCCCACCCGACGTGTTGCTGCTTGCGCCCCTCCTGCCGATATGGGCGCTACCGCGTTGCTGCGGTCATCATTGTGCCAGTCACACTGTGGATGTGCTCCACTGTATCGATGTAGGTTGCCACGGATCGATGCGTGAGAATTGCTCTTCGGGAGCGATTGTTTGAAGATCGCCGTCCAAAGCATTGCTTCTCCGTTTCACGGCTATCTTGAGAGAGCAGCTCGTTCGAGCAATATTCATTCGTGGTGCCGTGGAAACCGATATCAATTTAAGCGGAACGTGTCTGGTATCAGGACTGCAGTCACATAATTTGGCGATTAAATAATCAAATGCACAAACAGTTGGACAAATAGTGAAATAATTCGATGTGTTGCGGGTTAGTGATCAGGATTCTTGATCTGTAATCATCTGGTCAATTTTCAATAGGTGAACAACGCGTCCCGATACAAACTAGTTCTGGCTGAAGGCCACTGCTTGCTGGCCGAGCAAAAAGCCAGCTGTTAGGCTAGAAAATCAGCTCGTACAAAGTAATATGTGGCCAATATGTGAGCCATACAGTGCAACCGGCTTCCTCAATACAATTCGTTCATTATGGGTGATACCGGTAATGATGCCTCGTATTTTTTTTCCCCCTCTACAGAAAGCTATCGGGAAGCTCTATCAAAAATTCGTGGACCTGGTTCACTTCCCACCTCTAATGCAGGTAAGGACGAGCGCATCCTGACGCACTTCCAATTAATAACTGGTAATTAAACTGCCAGGCACGGACGATGCATCTGACTTGCCTCGTCGTTTGACTGATGTCACCGTCGGTAACTTTGCTCCGCAGGAGCTGGAACCCGTCTCTCCCCCGGATTCCAGCGAGGAAGAGGTCACCTTGGAATTGGTCATTGGCTACCACATCATCCCAGGGAAAACGCTGCAGGTGCGTCCACCGTCCAGCGTTTTAAAATGAAACCTCAACGTGGCAGCCATCGGTCGACTCCTGCAAGCCACCTGCTAACGCTCGCATTAGGCCTCTCCGCCGCTCGCGTGAACGGCGCCGTCGACCAGCGTCCTTGTGCGCCGCCGCGCCCGCGCCGCTCCCGATGGAGCCGCTCGCGCCCGCCGCCACGGCCGCACGGAAGACGCAGCCTCGTCGCGGGGCAGGTGGCCCCCGCCTCACAATCATCCCTCGCACCTGTTTTTCCCCACGCAAATTGAACCCTTTTCTCGCGCATCATCCGACTGGATGACAACCTGTCTGACCGTCCTTGGGCTGACGCCACCGTACGCCGAGATTAACGCAGCAGGCCACCCCGCGGCACTCGCTTTCTCTCCCCCAACCCCCCCCCCCGCACCGGCTGCCCGGCCCCCCCCCTCCTCAAATGTTCCGGTGGTCGCGAACGCACGCCCGTTAAGATTGGTGCTCGTGCGTGGGCCTGCCTTTGTTGGAGGCGAGCAGCTGTTTTTGGGCTGTGCACCTCTTAAGAGGGGCCCGGCATTGTGAGCGTGACAGCGAGATGGCTCTCTCTCGGAATGGGGTCGCGTAATTGCTCCCATTTGTGTCGCCTCTCTCCGGAGGTTGGCACGCCCGCGGTGATGCTTGGAAGCGGTTTCTAATTATTGTTCTTTTTTCTCTCTCTCTCTCTCTATTCTTTAAAAAAAAAAAGGAAAACGAAATAGGCAGCAGGTTGTTAACAGTTCAGTAAGTTTGTTCACTGGCACAGCAGGTGCAAATGCGTGGGCTGTGCTCAAAAGAAATGGTAATTTTATTTATTTAATTTAAATAAATAAATATGGATGAGGAGGGGAAAGGGAAAAAAAACGAGCTGATCGTTTTGCTCGTGGGAATTTGTGAGGAGGGGTAGTCGTTGCTTCGTGAAATGATTTTGATCGTAGCATTAAACGTGAAGCAACATTATTTTATAAATGAGAACGGTCGTCACGGTGTCTCATCGACGCACAGTGATTGAACCCCGTGAATATTTTATGAGCAGTTGCAATTTTCTGCAATTGGGTTCAAGATTCAGTTTTTTTTTTACATTTCAGTCGGTGTAGCAGCCACTCGTGGCTGCAGGCCTCATTGCACACAACGCATACGAACCAAAGAACACTGTCTTATGTGCGTGATTCAGCGCATATTCTGAAATCTTCCCAATCGGAATTCATTGATGGCTCTTGCATTGTTTCACATTTATACGGCACTCTTGAACAATGGATGTCAGAACGTTGTGCATATAATGAAGAGAGACTTAACCGGAAGAGAGAGAGACTAAAAAGACCAGAGAACTCGAGAGAGAAAGAGAGAGGAGGCTTTGCTAAACTGGTACTTGGATCTTTGGCTGAGACTTAAAGGTCTCCAGTGACCGTGATTTCCTGACCTCCAAGAGGGAGGGAATGGCAAATTCTGGGTACTTTACACACACAAAACTCTGCTTATGAGCAGGAGACAGGGAACAGTTTCTTCCTTTGGGGCCAAATTGGATTCTTAAATAAGTTTGGCAGGGCACGCATTAACACACAACTCAGTCACCTCTGACACTACGAGAGCCCCGTGCAGTGGCAGAAGTGATTGAGCTGAAATGAGAAAACACAGCGTTGCCAGGTTGGAAATATTCCCCTCTCGGACTCGATTAGTGTTGACAAGATGCTTTCTGAGACCAGCGACAAAAACTAAATTGTTAGCGGAGTGATAACAGTTCAGGAAGTTACTTCACTCTCGGCATGGCATCTCGCGATGGCTAACCATTGCACTGATGTAGGTTTTCACGGCTCGATGAATATGAATTGCGCTCAAGAGTTGCTCTTTCGGGATAACCATGTTGAGAGTTCCTCCTCTCCCCTTCGCGACGCTTCGCCTCCCATTTTTGAGGCATCATCAGGCTTTTGGGAGAGACCAGATGGGGCCTTGTTGAACAGGCTGAACACTTTGATGATGCCTCCAAAGTGGAAGGCGCGACGTCGCGAATGAGCGGAGGATCGCCCGACATGGCTCTCCCAAAAGAGCAGCTCTTGAGGATAAATATGGTTCGTGGGCCGGTTCGAAGTGATCGGCCTGATGCGCCTGCCGTGGGCCCTTATAAATCGACGGAGCGGGGCCATATTTGGCTCGTGGGTTGTAGGATTCCACCGTCCCTGGCCTATCGTAATAGCTGTGCTCGCGGGCCCCAGGACTGCAAGTGGAAGATGTACGTGGAGATTGATGGCGATGACACCTTCATCAAGGAAGTGAATTTCCATCTCTCGACGCCGGCGTCTACCACCGTCAAACTCTCGCAGGTGAGTCAACGCACCTGGCAAGTTGGAGGAAAATCGGCACGCATTCGTATGGATTATGTGATGCTTCTCAATAGCCGTTCCTCCCGGGGAAGTATCTGATTATGTAGATACCGACAGGTGGGTGTCATGTGTTTGCAAATTTAACCGTGCGAAATTTTCTCCATAACTGTTGTTTCGGGAAAGCGGTGTCAAGTATTGCTTCTCTCTCCTTCGCGACGTTTCGCCTCCCACGTTATAAAACTTTGCGAAGGAGAGAGAAGGAATACTCGACACGGCTATCCAATAATACAGCTATGGAGAGACGTTTTTTTACATTGAGCCATAACAAACTTCCAGCAGTAATATACTTAAGACTTTTTTTCACCGGCATATCTCAAATTTCGTTCGATTTGGTTTTAAAACAGGGAAAGTTTTCTACAGTAACACAACTTTACGCTAAAGTTTAATTCATAATGGATTATCTTTACAAGAATTACAGTGCCCCTTCCGCACCCACCCTCTATTAGGGACGCATTGAACGCTTTTAACTGCAATTGTAACGCATTAAAAATAAAGAACTTTTGAATGCATACGCAGTTTGGCTCATTTGCAAAATGCCGCCCTGTTTCCACAGCCACCGTTTGTGATGTCGCGGTGGACAGTCGGTCTCGGTGAGGGACAGACGGTGGAGTGTGTCGTCACGTACGCGGTATGTCGGATTCGTCCACACAAATCAGTGCCCCACTTCTAATCTCGCGGGTGCCCATTCAGATCCATCGTGTTGCTCACAAGGATTGTCAAGGGAAGATTGGTCACAGTTACGTACTTAGGCACGGCCGTTGGTGAACTTTAATTCGTGGGAGTTTGGCTGTAGCTTCACAAAGCGCCTGTGAGTGAACACATGGGCATGACGCCTTTGGAACTTGCAGGCTTAATGAACGCTTCCTCTTCCTTCGTGGTGTAGGAGTGTCCTTCACTGGCGCTCACGAACCGCACTCGCCCCGAAAGTCTACGCGGGGGAACTTTTTCTTTGTGGGAGCGATACGTGTGTTCGCTGGGGCACTCTGCTCACAGCCAACATCGGTGGCGACCACGTGAACCGTCCCTGGGCTTCCCCTCCCATCAACTCAACCTGAACTGAGCGCCTGTTGCACCGTACGAACGACATTCGCACTGGGCAGAAAACAGTGGCTGGGCACGCAGTGCTGGTCACCCAGCCCCCGGTGTGCTGCACCGGCATTAATAGGCGCTCGCCATCACCGCTTAGCCCTGACAGCCATGTCTATAAATACAATTATTATAATTATTATTGTTTATTGTGCTTTAGGCATCAATACGCTTCTTGCAGGTTTTTTTTTTCCGACTTAGACGGTGGTCAGTGCCAATGCACGGCGCACATTCATAATAATAATAATCGTATTTCCAGAGCGCTTTTCACCCGAGGGTCACAAAGCGCTGCGCAGAGCTGCGGAGAGAACGGCGCGTCAACAATGACATAAGAACGTGCATTTCCCTCTCGTGCCGTTTCGCCGTCCGCACGGTTGTCTGAAAACTGCTCTGCGTAGTCGTTATTTCGGGACAGCTGTATTGAGCGTTCCTCCTCCTCCTTGGCGATGTTTCTCCTCTCACGATGACGCCAACGTCAGGTGTTCTAAACATGTGTCACGCTTAAACGTCTCGAAGGAGAGACGGGGAGCGCTCGCCACTGCTCTCCGAAAAGATTAGCTACGGAGAGCAATTTTCATGGATGGAGCCGTGACACACCGACACCAGTACAAAACGAATCATTATTTAATCTGTTATTTTATGTCCTTGTATCATTTATAGCCATTGCTTTACTTTTAATAGATCTTACTCTGATGTTGTTATTGTTGTTGTTGACATGTCGTTCTCTCTATAGCTCTGTGTAGCGCTTTGTGACCCTCGGGTGAAAAGCACTCTAGAAGTGCGATTATTATTATTATTATTTTTTAAACGACGCGACGCGGGGGCGTCTGTGTGCCGGCGGCGGTGCAGGACACCGTGCGCTCGCCGCTCTACACGCGGCACGTGCACGTGGTGCGCACGGGCCACGCGGACGCGCCGCACATCGAGAGCGTGGCGCTGCGCGTCAAGCCCGCTCCGCCGAGCCGCGGCTGCAGGACGCCGTCGAGCCAGAGCCGGCGTAGCTCCGGTGAGAGGAACCCGGTGACGGTCCGCGGACGGGAGCGCGGACCGCTGCGGGACGGGAGCGGGACGGGAGCCGAGCGTGCGCGGAGCGAGGGCCGTCCGCGGGTTCCTCTCACCGGAGCTACGCCGGCAGTTCTTTAGAGAGGCTCTAAAGAACTGCCCTTTCAGAATAGCCTCGTCGAGCGTTCCTCCTCTCTCCTTCGCCACGTTGCACCGATGCTGGCGGTGCTGTGGTTTCGCCTCCCACGTTGGAGACATTAGCAGGCGATTCAGAAACCTGGTGTCTCTTGTGAGAAATCCTCACACACCGAGGCGTGGACACCTGCGTGAACACCGTCCCACGGTGCGTGTTCAGCACCGGATTGTACGAACTGCCGTCTCCCCGTCTGCTCTCGCTCACCCGGCCGTCTCTTTCCTCGCACGTAGTGAGTCCGCTGCCCGGCGCTCCGACTGACCTGCACGGTTGCTGGAGAGACCGCTGGGAGCGGCACGCCGTGATGCCTCCCGGAATCGGGGGCAACCCGCTCCCGTCCCCCTCGCTCTCACCGGGTGAGTGCCCCCACCGCACACCCCCCCCTCCCCATGCCGGACCACTTGTATCCTTCCCTTCCCAAGGCACAGTGGCAGCAGGACGTAACGGTTGTGGATTTGGCGCGTCGTTCCATCTGCAGAACGAGTTTGTTCACAGTAATGCTTGGCTGTGGGAAATTGTGTGATGGGTAGTTTATCAGGGGCTGTGCTCTGAGGCTAGGACAGCCGATACCAACCCGTTATGGTGTTCTGACCACCCAAGCGCTGACTCTGGCCACCTGAAAAGCACGCGGACGGGAACGTTACGGACAGTGTGACCACGAGCATCTGGCTCCTACACCAGTAAATCATCTCGTGCGTCTGCAGGCTGTACCGTGCGCTCTTCCACGAGCCGCCCGGACATTCTGCAGAGGAAATGCCCGGCACAGCTCAAAAAAACGCGTCGGGGCAGCCGCACGGCAGAACGCTCGGCCCGAATCCGCCCCCCCCCCACAAGCGGCAAAATCCGCGAGTGACCCGTGCTGCGATCGTCCGCTGTGCCCGGCAGTCGGGATCTTCCTGCCGTGCAGCGGCACGATGTCGCCGCGCGGCAGCCCGGCGTGCGCGACGCCGCACGTGGCGCCGGTCAAGTCGCCGGCGCTGCTCTCGCCGCCCGCCCGCTACAGCTACGCGTCGGTGGTGCGCCGCGCCAGCCAGCCCGGACACTCGGAGTCTCCGGTCGCGTCGCCCCGGGTTGGGCCACTGCTCGGCAGGGAGACGAGTCCGGCGGGACAGCAGGACGGACTAAAGCCCACGGAACTTGCCTGGCTGCAGGTGAGGGGACCATCAGCCTTTACCTGAGATGTAGCTCCTTTTAACAGTTGTCCAGTGGGGCGGGGTAAGCAAGTTATGACATCTGAGGGCAACCGGGGACAATATAGTCAGGGCAGTTAACCTAGGCAGCATGTCTTTAAACTGCGGAACAACACCCGAGCTGGGAATCGAACCCAGCCCCTTCTTGCTGTGAGGCGGTAGCGCTACTCACCGCGCCACCGTGCTGCCCCATCTTTAACAGTGGAGTGGTGCCTGCGTAACCGTGTGCATTGATAATGCCGCCAGGTACATTATGAGTGTTGCAGCACAAGGGTGGCACGTGAGAGTAAGCATTAGAGGGATTGAGTTTCCCTGTGCGTCAGTGACACAGCATGGCCTGTGCACTGAATAAATTGGAATTGTGAAATGTCTGTAGTGCCGCTATTCTCCTAAACCGGTGGGTCACGACCCATCAGTGGGTCGTGGAGACCATACCCAAGTGGGCCTTGTGGTGCAAAAGGTTGAGAATCGCTACTGTAGTGAGATGTAGGTTTTCATGGCTCCATATGAGAATTGCTCTCAGTTGCTTTTTGTCATAGTCTTGTGACCGTTCAACTCACCCCTCTGCCCTTTTAATGAGGCCTTCTATAGTTCGCAAGTTGTACTCAACAGAAAGGAACAGTTGCTTATGAAAAGAGATCAAAGCTTTGCGGAAGCAGTGTCTGGTGGGTTGGTGCTGACTGACCACGTGGCTGACTGCTCCCCTGACTGTTGTTTCCTCACTACGCCATGACCAGTCGGGGAGTTTGTGTGGCGCGTTGTGAGCCGTAACGTTATCATCGCCGTGCTGAGTGTCCCGGTGATGCTTGTTCGCCGCTTGCACTCCCGCCGTCCCCTCGGCGAGTGTCTCAACGCACACGTGCGTGCTTGTCGTGGCGGCTTGCAGTCGCAACTCTCCTCCATCCAGCTGGCGCAGCAGAAGCACGGAATCTTCCGGGAGGACAGCGGCTACAGCGTGTCCACCGAGGGCAGCGTGGCCTCCGTGAAGCGCCAGGTCAGCTGCGGCTACGTCAGCGCCGACGAAAGAGCAGCGTCGGCGGCCGACGTCGGCCCAACCTTCGGCGCGCCCCAGCGAAGCGCGTCCGTGAGCTCCGCGCATGGGCTCCCGCTGCCCAGAGGTGACCAGAGAGGCGGCGGTAGGCCCCCTCTGTCGCGGGGTGGCCGGGGGAGCGCATGGGTCAGGGGTGGGAGCGGCGGCGGAGACCCGCCCGTGTTCCGGCAGGGCTGGGCGAGTCGCCCTGCGCAGAGAGCCGGCGCGAACCCCCACAACCGGCGGGGGCAGTGGCACTCGGCCGGCCGAGCAGAGCCGGGCGACGGCGAGACGACGGAGCCGAGCCACGCGCGCGACGGCAGGCGGAGGGTGAGCGACGGCGCGTCGGGCGGCTCCGAGCAGGGCAGCGACTGGATTAAAGTTGAGCGGCACAAGCGGCAGGTAAAGATGGAGAGCGCCAGGAGGCCGGGAGTCGGGCCTGCCAGGAGGCGTGGCAGTGGGAGGAGAGACCACTAATGGTCCTGCCAGGGTCGCCGTGATCTTGGGACATCACTCACTATCTTTATAAAGCACTCAGTGAACCTGAAATCGTTTTCTCTACATATGATATTAAATTATTGTACATAAAAACTCGGACAACAGATATGCAGATTAGTTGGACTTCGGGCAGTTGTTTTTAGATGTACATTTCGTGTGATTGTAATGAATTTCAGTGCATACATCGCTGAAACCACTGCAATATGTGCTGCTCAATTCTCCCGGAGAATATCAGGGTTTTTCATGCACTGCTGTACACAGTGGCATTTGACTTAAGCCATTTTCATCCACAGTATTTGTTGGATCTTTCGTCCGTTCCACTTGGATTATGACGTGGAATTTCACTATGTGAAAACCTTTCCACAAATGGAAATAATTTAACTGAAATTTACATTGGTAGAAACTATTATTTTACGCTCTAAAGTTTGATATCACCTTCAGTGTGTGTGTATTGGAGAGGTTTACCTCACTTTATTCGAGATAAAAGAAGAAATGCATTTATTGTTGATAACCTATGCTTACCGCCAATAACCAAATTACCTGGAAGCAGCCTGGCTTACGCTGCACGAGCGACCACTTCGCTGCACCAGCTACGCTGCGTGAATGTGAGGGCAGTGCGGCGCACACCGCCGTCGTACTGACATTCTGCACTGCCGCGACAGTGCTGCGCCTGCCTTCATCAACCAGTACCGACCAACGTGGTGAAGTATGGTCAAACGGCCTCCCGTCATCACCCACAGAGTAGGGAGAGCCTCATCCGGCTGCTCTGCATGCCCTTGTCGTCGTCTGTGTAATTGTTACAGCTCTCTTTGTACCGATGTGGGTACTCACGGCTCGGTGCGTGAGAATTGCTTTCCATGGCCGTTCTTTCAGGATAGCCTCGCTCTCTCCTTCGTGACGTTTCGTGCGAGGCGAAACGTCACGAAGGAGAGAGCGATTCCCCGTTCCATTTGTTACAACAACAAAAATGTGATGTACGGGATAATCTATAGCGTTTGCGATTTTAAGATTGTTTTCAAACACCGGTGTTTGCTTTACATAGATATATACAAGTTGTACAGATTATTAAGGTTAAACATCTGAGGGGGCTTTGAGAGTCTCATCCAGTTGCGGATTGACTGTGGCTGATGGTGAAAACATGACGTCAGATGTTCAGTTTAGATGTGCATGTCAATGGAAAATCACGTTTTGAATGCACACTTGCGTGACAGACTTTACACGGATGGCGTTTGAGTTGTGATGAATGTATGAGATGTATTTATATTTCTCTGAACCATATTAATTGCACATATCTATCGCTATGTTGAACAGCCCTGCAATAACATTGTGTATTTTAATAAAATAAGACATACATCTTTTGTAAAGCGTTGGTATTGTTCCTTAATATTAATATTCACAATCTTAGAATGATAGCTTATATCTATTAAAATACATAGATCATAACGTTGTTAGTGAAAATAAGATCGTGATGGCACAGTGAGTAGCGCTGCTATCCCACAGGAAGGATGTCCAGCATTCAATTCCCAGCTCAAGGTGCCTCTCCCTATGCAGTTTGCATGTTCTCCCAATTTCCATACGGGTGTTAGCTGAGTACTGCAGTTTCCTCACACAGTCAAAAAGCATGTTGCCCCCACTACATGGTCCCCCGTGCCCTAAGATGTTGTAACTTGCTTACCTCTCCCCGCTGGACAACTGTGAAAAAGAGCTACATAGCTCAACGGTTTCTTCGAGCTTTCATACAAGCTGACTGAACGCCCATGCCTCACACCAAGAATGTCTGGGTTCGATTCCCGACTCGGGTGCCTTTCTGTGTGGAGTTTCTTCCACCTCTGCTCAATATCCGTTGCCTCGCAAGTTCTCCGGTTTTCACCCAGAAACGTGAAAACAACGCAGCTGGTGCCGCACAACGTTCCCATGATGAACAATGACCCCGCAGGTTACTCGGTTGCGATAACAGCCGCGACATTGGTCCCTACTGCGAAAACTTGATCGGACCCTTCTGAAATAGAGGTGTTCGTAGGTAAATAAGCATTAACAAATAAATACGCCACACGACTATTTTATGAACTCACGTTGCCTTTTTTTCCCACAAAACATTCTCACCACCATCGGTTTTCAGTTTTGGACGAATTCTACAAATGCAGAATTAACCGTTTCCCCACTCAAGATGAGAGGGATAATGCTGTTGATATATATTTTTTAGCAATTCCATTATCACATTTACTTCTAGGAATGATTTTTTTTTATCAATGCATCAACCATCAATTTCATCATAATTAACTGTAATAGTCCACTTTTAAACATTTGTACACTGCAATAAGGCCATCTCAGATATTTTTCTTCTCAATTTCAGAAATTCAAATTTTAGGCAGCTTTCTGCGATAGGAAATGTCAAATGTAAGTGTTTCGTTGTTTTAAATCTGAATAAACAATGCAGCTTTTCGAAGCAATCATCAGTTAATGCTTTCACTGTTTTTAGCTTGACATCTCAACATTCATTATAGCCCTAATGAAACCAAAAATATTTCACAAATGTAACACCATGGGACTGCTGTGCAAAGCTGTTCTTTTGGAATAGCCGTATCGAGTGTTCTCCATCGCGACGTTTCGGCACCCACATTGAGGCATCCTCAGGCGAAACGTCACGAGGGCCGGAGGGGGAGTGCTCGACACGACTCTCCCGAAATACCAGTTTTGGAGAGTGAGGCTCATGCCTCAATCCGTGACAGCCTACATCAGCACAAACCACATTCGACATATGAGCATTATAAAAACCATAAAATTGTTAATGTTCTCATTTATTGTACAGTACTTACAGGCACCACACTTCAACACAATCAAGAGCTTTACAGAGACTATCAGCTGTACACTAGTCTCCACATGAGTTTTGATTTATCAGACACAACAACATATATGGCTAAGAGCTGTGTAAAGATTCGTACACATCACCCGACAACCTGCTCGATACCACGAACGATTCACGGTCACGATTCGGTTCCTTTCCAGCCAAGGTTGAAAGCGTTAATGCGTTACGTATGTCCGTGCGTGTGTCTGCGTCGGGAGGGATCTGGCACGATTACGCTCGCGGAGATAAATAGAACGACGAGGCTTTAGTGCAGAGAGCGACACCAGCGCAGTGAGCAGTGCTGCAGCCTCACCGCAGGAAGCCCTCGGGTTCGATTCCCGGCTCGGGTTCTGCCTTTCTGTGCGGAGTGCATGTTTTCACCACGTCTGCGTGGGTTTTCCTCGGGTACTCTGGTTTCCTCCCAGAGTTAAGACATGCTGCTGCGGCCTGGGTCAAATGGCATGTACAATTTGTTCCCCACAATCAACCAGTGTCCCATTTATCGTATAGCCCTGCCTCGTGCCCAGTGTCTGCTGGGATAGACTACAACCCTCTAGAGGATTAAGCAGGGACTGGTAATGAGTTAATTTTGTGTAAAGCCGTGTTCCGATTTGGATCAAAGCACTGCCCACACTCTCCTCCCCAGCAGAGCAGTAATTTGACACCAGTACCCTAGCGGGTTCTCCCCTGCCGTGGAGGCCTCGCCACAGGCCTAGTACATGGCTGAGAAGCCCCCAGGAGGAGCTGGAGTCTCTGGGACACACTGGTGGGACTGTGTCTCTCGACTGGGAGCACTTGGGAATGTGCTAAGAGGATCTGGAGTCTGTCTCTAGGGAGAGGGAGCTCTGCTCCGCCCAACTCTGCATGCTGCCTCCGCGACTCTCATCGGAGAAATTGGCGATTTGAAAACGGACGAAGGCCATTGTTTTAACTGCCGAGCAGAGAAATGGAATGGAACCGGTGAGCCCTGGCTTGCAGCCACAGTGTGCTGACCGTGCCACCACGCAATGGGCCACACGCCGTGATGGCGACGATGTTACGACGACGGTGCGTTGCACCGGCTGAGTGACACGGGGTTTGTGCCAGCGCAGCGCTGGCGGTGGGGAGCAGCGGCGCGGCGCAGCGCAAGTGACGCCGGCAATCCGAGTTCAATTCGCGTTCACGGATAACGTCAGTGGTGGGCGACATCCCGGCTTATCCCAGCACCCCCCCCCCCCAACCCCTCCCAACCCCTGCAAGACCCTACATAAACCTGCACCGGCCAGATCGGTGAAGAATCACAGATACGGGGTGCAGGATACCTTCATCCAGCAGTGGATCATCGACCAAGGGATGATGGTGATTCAACATCAAACAGAAGGATGATAAGCTCGAGGGCACAATGTCATGTAAGATTTATACTGCCTATCAAAATAATTGCATATCTATCGGAAGTAAATTTAGTGAACTGTAAATAAATAGTTAATTATAAGGAGCACAGTTCGTACCAGTCCTGGGACACATCATGCCCTGCAGGAGGAAAGCGCTGAAGTCGCGCTTCCACCAAGCTCTCGGGCGGGTTGCGTGGTCCCGTCACCACGCGGTGCGTGTCATGGCTAAAGTGGATCTGACAGCTTGAGCAGCGAGTAAGTTGATGAGAGTAGCTGACAACCAGCACACGGAGCGCACGTGACTTCGCGCTGCCTATGAGGGTGACCAGCGAGCCGGCTGACTAACTCAACGACTCAATATCTAGCACGAGATCCCTGTCTGGCATAGCGGGTGGCTGGTCATCTGAGTGGCTGTCAGCGTGATTGACTCTCTCACCCTTGCGGTCTGCCTGGGGCGCGCCGGCTCACAGACCGCGAGACTCTGTGGCCGCACGAACATCTGTACGGACCGGTGACCGGGCAACTCACCGGTGGTGAGGACGGGTGGCCATGCCGACGGGGCTCTACCCGAGCGGATCGCTGGACATATTGCTGGGTCACCGTCCGCTCGATAGTCCGGTCAAACAGCCCGGGCGACCGTCCGTCGAGCGAGTCGCTGGCCGGTCGTACGGCCGGGTCGCCGCGGCGCGGCCCGGCCGACCTCGCGAGCCGCTGGCTGGACCGGTCGGTCGAGCGGCCCGGCGGCCGACCGCGGCCGCCGTCTCTCAAATGCTGAGCAGCAGGGCGACGCCGGCGAGCACCCACTTGGCGGGGCGTTCCTTGGTGCGCAGGCCAAAGGTCCACACGTAGGTGTGGCCGCGGGCCTTGGTGCGGTACACGGGGCACTCGTAGAGGCCACGCGAGACCGCCTCCTGCCGATCGGCCGGCACCGCTCGCACAAACATCACGGGCATCGGTGGCGTCAGCTCCTTGAGGCGGGCCTCGGCGATGAGCCCCGTCTGCCCGTCCCACCGGGCGCCTGCGATGCGGCCCGGAGAAATATCAACGATGACGACGACGACGACGATGAGACCGTATGCGTGGCAGGGTGTCTACGCTGTGGGCCAGCCCGTATGCGTGGCAGGGTGTCTACGCTGTCTACGCTGTGGTCCAGCCTGTATGCGTGGTAGGGTGTCTACGCTGTCTACGCTGTGGTCCAGCCTGTATGCGTGGTAGGGTGTCTACGCTGTCTACCCTGGGGGCCAGCTCGTATGCGTGGCAGGGTGTCTACGCTGTGGGCCAGCCCAAGGCGGTTCAATTTCCGTTTCGAGCGCCTGTCTGTGTGTGGAGTGTGTGTGTTCTCCCCCTCTTCTGCATGGGTTTCCTCCGGGCCCTCTGGTTTCTTCCCACAACTTTAAAAGAAACAAAATCATAAACTGGTCACTGCGCCATCGTGCGGGCGTGTGCGTGACATCTGACTTCCAGACACGCATGCAGTGTGGAGTGTGGCGTCGCGGTGTGGAGTCATCGCGGTGTGGAGTGTGACAATGCGGTGTGCAGTGTGACAATGCGGTGTGGAGGCATCGCGGTGTGGAGTGTGGCATCGCGGTGTGGAGTGTGGCATCGCGGTGTGGAGTGTGGCATCGCGGTGTGGAGTGTGGCATCGCGGTGTGGAGTGTGGCATC
>JAZEWT010000023.1:3102745-3114179 GCA_036362905.1 Mordacia mordax | reverse complement strand
GGGAGGATAGAGATTAGAGTGGGAGGGCGAGGGGTTAAATAGGAGGGAGAAAGGGTTATTTTATTTTTCTATAAAAAGTAGATTTACAAATATATTGAAAACATGTTCTTTTAAGTCAGGAGGGAGAGGGAATAGAGGGAGAGAGTGGAAAAAATGGAGAGGGAGGGAGGGGCAGAGGGGAGAGGGAGGGGAGAGGGGTGAGGGAGGGAAGAGAGGGGAAAGAAGGGTCAGAGCGAGAGGCTGGCGCTCTCCAGCAGAGCAGGCATAGCCCTGCCCCACGCCGCACCGCGCACCGCCAGACACAGCTGTCTCCCCACACCGTCACCCGGGCCATGGCTGTGGACGTCTATTATACCAGCGTCACCCCGTCCAGAAAGGTACGTCAGCACCAGATCATCAGTTTTATATTAGGAGGTGAAAGGACTCCAGTACGGTCCGGCACGGCTGAAGGTTTCAGTGCGGTCCCGGTAGGAAGGGGAGTTGTGATAGGAACGGACCGGTGAGACGGCGAAGTTACTTTTCACCCCTGGTTCTATTTGTAATTCTGTATGCGTGGAGGCATCCATGTGTATCTGAGAGGAGTGGTGGCGCAGCGGTGAGCGTGCTGCGCTATGACCCCAGTGAAGACCCGAGTTCGATTCTCGTTCACGGCCACCAAAATCGGTGGCTGATTTCTGAACTGGTCCCGAGCCTCCCCTAGGTCGACTCAGCCTTAGAACAGAATCCGCCACGCGGGTTGTCGGCTCTTCATCCGGTCGCGAGTTCAGATCCCAGTTGTTGGGGGTTGACTCAGCCCATCATTTTTCTGGGGTCGATCAAATCACTACCACTTTATTGCTGTTGATTTTCACGGCTCGATGTGATAAGAAATTGGCTCTTAAGGTCATCTTCAGATTCTCTGAAGATGCCCTTAAGAGCTCATCTCATTGTCAGAAACCGCTTAGTTCTGTTACAGGGTCCGGAGCCTATCCCGGCAGACACAGGGCGCAAGGCAGGGATATGACCACGATGGGACGCCAGTCCATCACCCGGCAGCCCTTGAGAGCTAATTTCAGATTCTCTGAAGATGCCTCGAACGTGGGAGGTGAACGTCGCGAAGGAGAGACAGGGAACGCTCGCCACGACTATCCCTAAAGAGCAACTCTGAAGAACAATGTTCATCACTGTATCGCTAAACCCAGAGGGATGTTGTGCTGAGTAAAACATCTCTCAACGGTCTTTAAAATGTGTTCCAAGGTGGGGAAATCGACGATGATTGTCCTGAAAAAAACTCGCCCCCACCATAATAATGTGGAATTTCCAGCCTTGGCTGTGCAGAGCCGCAGTAAATCCCTCCGACTCATGATCGCAAACCATCCGCGTCGGCTGGGCCTAACGGAGCCCGCGATGTGAGCAGGCAGGCGTTGGTGGATCACGGAGGGATTGGTAACTCCCACATAACCCCTTTGAGCTCGAGGTTGCTGGGGATGGCAGTACAGCAAGTGGGGTCGTGAGCCTGTCTGCGCTGACCATACTGTTACCGTTATTTTTCGGAAGATATTTGATCGATTCTTTGCGTTTTCTCTATTTAGAAAATCAGACTAACCGTACAAAGAAAAACACAGGTTTCTTTTGTATATCCCTCCCAAAAATCGTTATCGTTGCTGCTTTTCCGTTCTTGTGTCGTTGTTGCTGTGCCGTTCTTTCCGCAGCTCTGTGCAGCGCATTGTGACCCTCGGGTAAAAAGTGCTCCAATAATGCAAGAATTATTATTAGCGTTCCTCTTTCCATTGATACATAGCGATGATGCGATCAGCACCGAGCCGAGAGAACAGTCTGCAGCCGATTGGCGAGTGAGTTTCTGGGTTTCTGTGTGAGTCTCTGTACGATGGCGATGATGATGATGCGATCAGCTCGGAGCCTATAGTTGATTTGGTGAGATTCTCTGCAGAGATGTCACACAAGCAGCCAAAAGGGACAGAATGTGGAGTGACACTCCGACTGCCACATGTGTAGATAAATACTGGGCAAACATCCAAACGCGGCAGGACCCTCTTCAAAACAGGCGTGAGACTCAGTAAGGCTTTGCCAAATAAATCAATGACATTACCGCACTGTACTATTAATGAAATTAAAAGTGACCACATTTAACTTAAATCCCGACCTCGTAATCAACGGCGCAGTGGGTAGCGCTGCTGCCTCACAACAAGAAGCACCCGGGTTCAAGTCCCGGCTCGGGTACCTTTCTGTGTCGAGTTTACGAGCTCTCTCCGTGTAGGTTTTCGTCGGGTACTCCGGTTCACTCCCACCGTCCAAAGAGACGCTACTGCCAAGATTAATTAGCCTGCTGCTGAGTGAATTGCTCCGAAAAAGTGCCCTCCGATGTACTGGCGTCATATCTTGAATATAGCCCCGCCTTCCGTCCCGTATCTGCTGGGATAGGCTCCGGTCCCCCACGACCCTGCACAGGATTAAGAGGCTACTGATACCGAACTGAACTCGTAATCACCATTCCTATTCGGTAGACGTGGTCGTGTAATTCCTCCCAACATCTATTTTCCCAACATTGGTCCCCCGTTGGGTAAAGAAGCAATTATAATATTATTATTATCTATGCTCCAAACAAACAAAGTGAAGGTTGTTTATGATGCACAACTGTACTGTGCGTGGCTCGACACACGCAGTGTTAGGAGCTGGTATGGCCGCGAATGCGAGGAGTTTGTGTTCCTCCGCAGGAGACGAGACATTTTGGTCACCACGGCGAACCGGTGCCAGACAGCTCGCAGTGCTGTGCTCTCTCGTGAGTTTGTGAAGAGCGCATGGCCCTACATGGCGTTACGAGCAGCATTCCGAAGATCCGAGTGATTGTGGGCAGCGGGGGGAGTGCGGCGCGTCCTCGCACGCCTCGATTGTTATTCAGAAGCTAATGTTAGTGCAGCTATAGATAGACGATACAGAGATGTTTATCATTACAGCAGAAAGTACCTGGTGAGCTTGAACGCTCTGGATGCGGGATTTCTGCAACACTACACTGGCTCCTATCTCTAACACTCGCTGCTATTTCTAACACTGGCGCCTATCTCTAACACGGTTCTTATCTCTAACAATGACTGCTATCTCTACTAACACTGTCTCCTATCTTTAACACTGCTTCCTATTTCTAACACTGGCTCCTATCTCTAACACTGTCTCCTATCTCGAACACTTGCAAGCTCTACATGCGAGATTCTTGCGATACAGCAACCTTTCCAACTGCCCAACGCAACAACGCTGCAAACTAAGGGTCTAATAAACAAACTCACAGCACCAATCTGTGCATTAACGAAACTCTAATCGTACTGATGAAGATAAACAGGACACTTCAAAATTACACAATTAAACAAACGAACTGTTCATACGCCTGGTTAAATACCGGTCATCAGAAAACACTCAATAAAAACCATAACAAGTCTCAACATTCGGCCCAAAGATGTAAACAAGAGCTTTCTCCAAACCCTATCACATCACCCACTGTCTACAGGACTCTCTGCGTACGCGCTCTCACGAGGGTCAGTGCACGAAACGTTAGTTCTCTTACGGCTACGCAGCGAGTGTTGTTCACGTTCGCTGTTAAAGTGAAACCGCTGGGTGCGTTCATTGGAGTCTAAGGCCCTCCTTGCTCTGCACGAGGACATCTGACTTCTATCCGCACGACAATCCTGCGGTGGACGGTAAACGACGCAGAAAATATTTGGCGTAAAAATACCACCACGTGGCCCAAAGCATAGCTGATGTCAGTAAGAGTGTGACCTTTAAATGTAATGCATAAGAGGCAACGTTTCGGGTAGTGCACGTTCTTCATACACCGAAGAGTGGTTGGAGAGTTGGCGAGAAAAGATGGCCTCTCCTTGTGCTATGAAGAAGGTCCGTTGCCCGAAACGTTCGTTGTTCTTCTACAGCAGCAGCAGCAGCAGAGTCCACAGAAAGATCTGCGTCTGTGCAATGCGAGTGTGCGGTGAAGGGGCCACGCACATGGGATGAGTAGCGATGCCTGCTCTCTCGCTACAGTCGGGCACCGCTATTTATATCCTCGCTGGTATTGCTGAGATTCCATAGCACACAGCTTGACACACATACACCCTCACATACACCGACACACACACTGACACACATACCCTCATACATACCCTCATACACACCCTGACACACACACTGACACAAACCCTGACACACTAACAACAACAACCGCAATTCGCCACTAAGTGGCGGTGACGTCACCACGCGTCTGTGCCAGGCCATGTGCACCTTGAAACCACGTGACGTGTCGATGGCTCGCCGACAGGAGGTCACGGAACAGACCCAGGTGTTATGGGTTGTCTGACAGATGACTGGCAGATGCACCACCTACGCTCCCTTCTGTGCCAGCTTGCTGTGTTTTAGTCGCCCGGCACTCCGTTCGTTGTTGTGAGCGTCGCTCCTCCGCCCTCTGTTGTTGTTGGAGGGCGACTGCCTCCAACTCTTCCGTAGCGTCCTTCACGATCCTCTTCCACAGAGGTCGATTTTGGCACCGCTGGTACCAGTCTTCAGCGAGTCTACTCAGCTCCTGGTCCTCCTGTGCCACATCGGTCCATCTCTTCTCTTGCCCGTGCCTTGCCTGTTTAGCCCCCCTCCGGCCAAACAGAAACTGCTTGGGCATGCGGTGGCTGGGCATGCGGGCTACATGACCCAGCCACCGCAGCCTCGCCTGCCGGAGGAGCTCGTCAATAGGACGTTGTCCAGATCTTTCGAGAATTTGTGAGCTCCTCACACAATCCAACCTGGTTAAATCCAGGATCGATGGCAGGCGGGCAAGGCGGAAAGTTTCTAGATGGCGCAGATGTTCCGCCAGGAGAGTCCACGTTTTGCAAGCAAGAGAAGAGAGGGCATGACTGCAGCTGAGAAGACCCGAAGCTTCATGTGGAGCGACAGGGCCAGGCAGCTTCCACACAGCGTTACGTCGCCGATGAAACGATAATGCTGTCCGACTGATTTGGAGCGAGACCTGACCTCCGCTGTCAAACCGGAACCGGCCATCAGCACACTGCCTCGACATGGAAATTTCTCCAATGTCTCCACAATCGCCCCATCACTCATGGAGAGTGGATGAGGTGGAGTACCTGGTGTTACCAAATACCCAGATACGTGTTTGGTTTTGGTGGGACTCATGGTAAGACCCCACCTTTTTGTGGCGTTCTCCAGGTTCAACAGCACAGCCCCCAAACTCCTCCTCAGAATGAGCAGCAATCACCAAATCATCGGCATAGATAACATGGTTAGCCAATAGGGAGCCATCCCTTGACCGCACCCGGGCATCAATCAGCCTCCCATTGTACCTGTACCAGATGTAAATTCCACTGGAACATCCATTGGAATGCCTCTTGAACTACGTGGTCAAAAAAGCTGTTGAATAATGTAGGAGTCAGAGGACATCCCTGTCGCACCCCAAGGTGAACAGGGAATGGCTCTGACTCCCGACCACGTAGCTTTACCCGGACTTGCCCACCCTCATGAAGGTCTTTAATGATGGTGAGCAGGGTGTCAGGAATCCCGAAAGCATGAAGAACAATCCACAACCCTGGCCTACTGATGGTATTGTAGGCCTTGACCAGGTCAATAAAGCAGAGATGCAGGTTCTGTTGGAATTCCTTACATCTCTGCTATAGCAACTTGACAGAGAATACGGCGTCTGTGCAGGACCACCAGGGCCTGAAACCACATTGGGATTCCACAAGCCTCTCCTCAGCGTGCCTAGCAAGGCGGTGTTGAATGATCCTCGCCAGGACCTTTCCCGGCACACTGAGGAGCGAGATGCCCCTGTCGTTATTACAATCGATGCGGTCCCCCTTCCAGTCTTGCGGAACCCTTCCTGTGCTCCAGACAGTTTTAAAGATGTCGTGCAGGGCAGTCTGCACACAAGCACCAACTTCCCTCAGCATTTCACTTGGAAGATCATCTCTGCCCGGTGCTTCTCCTGGTCTCAGGCTCTGGATCGCCTTACGTACTTCCTCTTTAGGTGGCATCTCCACCAGCCACTCACAGAGTGTGGCTACGTCTTCCATTATGTGAGGTACCACAGCCCTCGTAGGGTCACCTCCATGTTGTGCTATGATGTTATTTGATCGGGGAGGGGGGGGGGTCCCTTCCTCCCTTCCCCCAAGACTTTACGGAAATGCTCTGCAAATGTGCAGAGCATTTCTGACACACAGGGTATGTGTGTCAGTGTGTTTGCTAACACACTGACACACATACCCTCACACACACCCTCTCACACACCCTGAAACACATACACCCCGACACACACAAACAATGACAAAAACAAAGATTCCCCGTATAGCCTTAAGACTGTAGGGTCAAGTACCGTTAGCGAGCACCTATGAAGGGCGACACGGCACACGAGGTGGGTGACCAGCACCACGCCCGGCCGCCTTTGTCTCCCTGGTGGCAATGTTTACTACACACTGCACTAGGTACTCATTTGAGGCTGAATCGACCCATCTCGACACAGACTGTCACGGACATACACACGCACACACACCCTAACACACACCCTACACACAGTATTTCGCTCAGTTGTTGGTGGTGACCGAAATCCCATCGCCGGGCTCGTGGCGCGTCGTGCGCTAACCGCTGCGCCACCGCTCCTCGCAGCGTACGCGTGGTTATTCGTGGCACGTGTTGGGGGGGGGAGGCGCTGGAGGATCCGGTGTCGCTGCCATTTGCGTGACTGATTTACCCCACGTGTTGGCACGGGTTTGTGTTGGGTGCTGATGCCTCCGCGCAGCAAGAACATCCTGGGTTCTATGCTTTCATGGACGCCACAGAGCTACACAACTCTGTGCGGCGCTTTGTGACCCTCGGGTGAAAGGCGCTCTAGAAGTGCAAATATTATTATTGTATGTAATGCGGCGGTCGGTGTCATTGCACATTCTCGCAGGGTTCCTATTGTCTGGTCATGCCACGTGACAACTCTGCAGAGGGTCTCGCCAATCAGCTGTCGGCTGTTCTCTCGGCTCGGAGCTAATCGCATCATTGTCATCTAGCGATCAGCACAGATATGGTCGAGGCGGCCTATAAAATGATGGAGGTTCCCCCAAAAATGCCTCCAGCGTTGGAGGTGTAACGTCGCGAAGGAGAGAGGTGCAGCGCTCGAAACGAGCAGCCTGTGAGATCATAATATCGAGACTTTACGCGCGATGGGGTCGCAGAACAGACGGAGTTCGCATTCAGGAGCGATGTCAGTTATTCTGGGCCCCAGGCAAAATTCAGTGATGAGCATCCCTCCCTCTGCCCACGCTGACAAAAAATCAATGACTCCTCCCAATGAATGTTGCAATAACGGACTTCAATTTCAATCTCACGTCGAACAGAATTATTTTCACAGAGCACCGAGCAGTGACCAAGCATTGCTGTCCTGACTCGACAATCGTGAAACCACCGTGGAATTGTCTCCGCCATGCCCCTGCCATTACTTGGCTTGCCCCGTGGCCAAGCCCGCTGGGGTACCTGCACTGTACCGTCACGGTGACTCCGACTGCACTTTGTAGCGGTGGCGGTGGTGGTGTCAGTGTCAGTTTAAGTGTTGGTCGCGGTGTCAGTATCAGTGCTGGTGGCGGTGTCGGTGTCAGTATCAGTGCTGGTGGCGGTGTCAGTGTCAGTGCTGGTGGCGGTGTCGGTGTCAGTATCAGTGCTGGTGGCGGTGTCAGTGTCGGTGTCAGTATCAGTGCTGGTGGCGGTGTCAGTGTCAGTGCTGGTGGCGGTGTCAGTATCAGTGTCGGTGCTGGTGGCGGTGTCAGTATCAGTGTCGGTGTCGCGCAGATCAAGCAGCAGCAGCGGGAGGTGACCCGCATCCTGGAGAGCCGCCGCGTGCCCTACTCGCTGATCGACGTGGCGGTGGACGAGCGCCTGCTGGAGGAGATGAGGAGCCGCGCGGGGAATCCTTCCGCGCTGCCACCGCAAATGTTTAACGATGGCGACTACCTCGGGGTGCGCGGGGGGGGGGTCCGGGTCTGGGGGGACACCCTGAGGGTGTCTACGTCTGTGAGGGTCGTGTAGGTCTAGATGTCTGTGTAGGTCTATGGGTCTCTGTCTAGATATATGGGTCCATTTGCAGAACTGTAGGTCTCTGCATAGTTCTTCAAAACTCATTTGAGGTCTATGTCTGTATGATTCACTGCTTATTTTTCAAGTGGGTCTATGTGTGAAGCTATCGTTATGTGCCCAAGTCTATGGGCCTAGGTTTATTTATTTAAGCTGAAAAGAACCGTTGCGTTATTTATCTCTTTTAACAGTTGTCCAGCGGGGAGAGGAAAGCAAGTTACAACTCCTCAGGGCACCGTACACAGTTTAGTTCGGACAATTCAATTGGGCAGAAGTATGTCTGTGGACTGTGGGAGGTAAACGAAGGACCCAGTGAAAAGCCACAAGGGCTATACAGAGCGTGAACCAGCGCTCCCTCCCTCACACACGCAGGGCCTTCAGCAGACGTAGTATAACTCCACATTGTTTAATACAAGAGTATGAATTGTAATGTTGTGGTCGCAGTTTCATTGCAATTACGTTGGTAAACCTGAAACCAAACAACAAAACCACACTGAGCAACATTACAGCAACTTATGTCGCCGCACAACACATGCTTGTGCATACAAAATGAGCCCGGTTGTTTGTTTAAGTGAGTCACTGCCTGTGAAGGAATCGTGGTGACTTATCGAACTCTCGAGAGCATAACAGTTGGAGTACTTGTCGATTAGCGAGTACATCAGTACATGTATTCACCACAATATTGTCTGGTACTTACCGTTAACAACAGAGCGATAACGCAGGAGGGAGTCTGCACAACCCTCGCGAACTTCCCCACCGCCACGTGGCTGGCACACGAACGTCTCACCGTCACCGACTCGGCCCCATAAATCACAACAATATTTCTACGCACACCCCAACCAGAACCATATAACAAGCGACAACACCCACATACGATGCTCTTGGATGCTGCAACACAACCTACAAACAGCGCCGCTTGTTCGAGGCCTCATGAGACTCAACCAGTTTCCCAGCTTCCCATCATTCTTCGGAAACGAGGAAGCTGATCCCAGCGCACGCGGAGGAAGGAGGCCCAGTTGCCCCGGCGCTTCCGCCGGGGACCCTGATTGGCCAAGGCCCAGGTCGCGTGGCCTAAAGCGAGGGTCGGGGCCGAGGAAGGCTATTTAGGGCAACGCCAGACAGAAGTCAGGGTCGTTGGTGTGAATTAAGGTGCGAGATCCTCCAGCCGAGCATGGGTCAGGGAAAGAGCCGAGCTGTGGATAGAACCTGATGCAGATGAAGCTCGATGTGGATAGAGCCGAAGTATGAGAGAATCGGCAGTGTCCGGTGAAGACACTACAACTGTACTTACTGTACATAGTTTATTGAGTTAAATAAATAAATATACAGATTTTCCAACACTGCCTTGCATTAGATACTGTCCACGAGCGTGTGACACCACTCAATAAGCCAAGGCTCATGACATCACCACCCGACTGAGCTATGCAAGACGCACACAGAGAACACGCAAACTCTGCACAGACAGGCACCTGAGACAGGAATCCAACCCAGGTTCTTCTTGCTGTGGCTATGGGTCTCTATCTGAATCTATGAGTTTCTACGTGAGTCAGTAGGTGTCTGTGTGAAGCGATGGAGGTCTGCGTCAGTGAACGTAGCGCTACAGCTCTCTGTACTGCATTGGTGGTGCGCTTCTGTGTCCGTGTGTTTGAAGGATTATCTCCGTTTGTACGAAGCCGTTGAAGATGAAGCCTTCGAGATCTTCCTGAAGTTTTCTCCCAGCGCAAAGGACAAACCTCTCATCAGGGTCGACTTCAGCAGGTGCCGGGCGGACGACAACACTACACCAGTAGCAGAGGAGGCCTTGGGCGACTCGACCGTGGAGGTGAAGGCAATGATCTCGCGATACGAGCGGAAAGAGGATGAGAAGGGCAAGGAGGAGCGGGAGAGGCTGGAGGAGGCCGTGACAATGGGAGAGGAGGAAGGAGAGGAGGACGATGATGATAAGGAAGAACAGGAGAAGAACTTGGAGGAGGATGTTGATGAGAGAACAACACCGATTAAGATTGGCGCTGCAGTGGAGGAGATCGAGTGTCCATTGGTCACCACGCAGAGCCCCTCGGAGCGACCTGACACCGCCGCTGTGACGCGGGAAATGACGGCGAAAAACCCGGAGGCTGAGACCGGATCGGAGCAGACGACGGAGTCGCAACTGCTCCCAGAGATAAAGCCGGCGGAGTCGCTGACAGAGTGCGAGGTCAGCGTCACTCCGCCCAAGTCCATCTCTATCCCGGATGCCTTCAAGCACCACGCGGAGATGGTGATGACTGCACCAGTGACCACCACCAGCAGAGACGAGCAGAGCGATGCTCTTCTACCCGACGGTTCGGATGGAAAACAGTCAGACGTCCAGAAAGCGACGGAGCTCATCATCGGTGCCAAACCCGTGGACACGGCAGCGACACAGCCGGCGAGTGCGACGTTGACTGCAGCCACAGCTCGAACGTCAGAGCTGCCCCGAATTCTCCAGGCCGTGCTCGTGCCGGTACCGTCCCAGGTGACCAATCCAGAAGATCGCCGGACGCCTTCTGTGGAGGAGGTCGCGGCGAGGCCGCCAGCACGCCGGCAAGCACCGCCGGTACCGGTGCGGCAGAAGAAGCGACCCGAGGTGGGGCGACTCGGCAAAGGTCGGGCGCCACCGCCCCCCACGGCCGGGGGAGACAGGCGGAAGGAAGCGGCGGACGAGGCCGGATCGGAGCCGGGCAAGCTGGTGCAGGTGTTGATTCGCGACTCGCAGGCCGTGGTGCGGAGTTCCACGCTGGAGCCGATCGCTCAGCCGCCAATCGTGACGGAGCGGCCCGAGGAGAACGAGGACGGGGCAAACGCGGGCAAGGGAAAGAAGAGCAAGAAGAAGGGCAGGGGAATGTGTAGCCAACAGTAGTGTGGGGACGAGCAGCCCCCCCGAACTCAGACTCATGCGGTCTGGACCCATTCAGAAGAATGCCGCCAAAGAGGAATCCAACAAAGGAATGGCGACACAAGGTTACAGAGGCTGGCGATGATTGGAACAGATGGGGAGGACAGGGAGACATCAGCAGAAGCTTACGAATGATGCCGAGGTGTTGTCACCGCATCCACCGCACAACAACGAGGAGCGGGGTTCGAGTCCCTTTCGGCGTGGAGTTTGGGAGTTTGCGTGTTCGTTCCGTGTCCTTCCTCTAGTTATTCCAGTTCCCTCCCACACCTAAAATACACCATTGTGCTGTTAATATCTTAATATGTAGAGAATGCGGTGTCTGGGTATGTTGGGGCTGGCTTACTATGTGGCCCCCCACCCATCCCCGCCCACCCCTCGCCAACCCACCCACCCACCCGCTGCCATCCCACCAACCCCGCTGCAATC
>JAZEWT010000023.1:3056732-3071526 GCA_036362905.1 Mordacia mordax | reverse complement strand
TGTATGAAGGTGCTGTGTTGATGTGACTACGTGTGTTGGTGGGTGTGTATGAAGGTGCTGTTGTCTGCAGAGTGATTAAACATCATCGTTTCGAGAGAAGATACGTGTGGAGTCAAGTCCCAGTGGCAGGGGAGTAACGAGTGTCGGCGAACCAGGAGCGGTGCATGCGGAGCGCGAGGGGGATTCACAAAGAACACAGCGAATTACTAGTCTAGCATCAGAATCACCTCCCCCCCTCCTCCTCCTCGCCACGTGTGTTCTCACGTGAGCCGAGTTCACCTGCTGTCTGACATCTCGCTCGCCTCGGCGCCGGCCCACAGTCTCTCGTTGGGTGTCGAGAGAGAGACGCTGCACATTGGAGTCGGTTACATAAGCAACACAACAACGCACGTAACAACATACATGACACACAAAACAACATACATGACACACGTAACAACATACATGACACACGTAACAACATACATGACACACGTAACAACATACATGACATACACAACTATAACTCACCTTGAGCAAGTCAAACCTTCGGTTCAAGCTTCACGAGCCGCGCCTGCTCGCTGCTCCCGCACCGCACAAGTACTGTGCGGCCGCGGCGAAGGCAGAGAGAGCGACGATCGCTTCGAAGGGCTGCTCTCTCGGGACAGCCGCCTCGATCGCTCCCCCTCTCTCCAGCTCCTCGCCACGATCGGCTGTCAATCAGCGATGACGCGCTTGTCAGCGACGTGATGACGTCACGCCGCGGAGACGTCCGCATTGTTTTGGTGAGGGCGCGGCCCGCGTTATGACGTCATGCCTCGTGGGTCGATTCGCAGTCGCGGCCGCCCACAGCGGTGGGATTGAAGCGGTGCTGGGCCTCCCCTAGGTCGACTCAGCCTCAAATGAGAGTGCCTGCTGCCGTGTGGAAACATCGCGACGAGGGAGAGACAAAGGCGGCCCGGCGTGATGCTGGTCACCCAACCCCTCTTCTGCCGTGCCGGCATTCAGGGGCGCTTCTCACTAACAGCACTTAATAAGAATTAATTATTATAATTGCATTTCTAGAGCGCTTTCACCCTAGGGTCACAAAGTGCTGCACAGAGCTACGAAGTGAATGACACGTAATCAACAACGACAAGAACGGCAAATCACTAGATCCTGTAATGAAATTTTAATTATTAATGAGCCGCTTTTACCGCACTCAAAAGTAGAAGATATATATATATTTTTTACACAAAATCACTCTGGGGATAGAGACTAAAAGCGGGTGGCCAAACACTGACAATGTGTGACTTACGATTGACTGATAATACAATGAGATTTACATTTTAAACATTTTAGTCATAAATACCTGATTTTCTAATGTTTTGCAAAAGGAACAACTATGAGTTATCACTTTATATCAGTATGGTTTAAAGGTTTTCATTAAAGGAAATGATTATTGTAGTCTTACACGGTCAGTGTTTGGCCACCCGCTGTTAGTCTCTATCCCTAGATTGATTGATTTTGTGTCCAAAAAAATTATTTTCTACTTTTTGAGTGCGGTAAAAGTGGGTCATTTAAATTTTAAAATGTTATCCTGTTTCATTTTCTACGTTTTTTAGTCTTAACCATTTATTGTTTGATGTATTCTTGCAAATCAAGTCAAGCTCTTTGAATTGTTAATCAACAAAACAGAATTCTCGCATGCAGCAATTTTTGATGGGCAAGAACCCGATTAATTTATAGAAACCGTTAAGATGTGTAAAGTTGTGGACTGATTCACCCCTAACTAGGCACTGCCCCCTACAGACGTACAAATGTCAAGTCAGCTCAGTGCGTGTCTGGCATCGGGAACATATCGCCCCCATCAGACTGAATAAATAGTAATTAGAAAGGATCGTTTCTATGGCGGGTCCAGGATCGCCTTGTCACCGGTCTTCAAACTTGTCACCACATTGCATTGCCATCCGAGTTATGCGTGCGTGCGAAATTTCAGCTCTCCAGCTTTATCGGAAATGCTTTAATTTTATGCTCAAAGATTTTGACCAATACACACATCCCCCAATGTAAGTTAAGTAAAAGCGGGTAAAAAAAGAGAACATGTTTTACCATCGCTGGCAATTATACCGGTGTTAAGATCTTAAAACAGCAAAGAGACACCTTTCACCAAGTGTCAAGTTTGCAAAAACACACACTTATGAGCTGAACACTTTGTTCAGCAGGACAATTAACTTGGCAGCGTGTCTTTGGACGATGGGGGGAGAACGGAGTACCCGGCGAAACCCCCGTGCGAACACAGGGCGAGAGAACAACTGCACACAACCATTTCCCAATACATGTATCATAAACACTGATAATTTTGCATTTTTAAATTAGAGTTGAAAGTCAGATCATATTTAACAAGTTGTTCTGCAGCGATGTATTTGTTTAAAAAAATGTTATTGTTACTGATTTTCCGTTCCAATGTCGCTGTTGTTGACGCGCCGTTCTCTCCGCAGCTCCGTGCAGCGCTTTGTGACCCTCGGGTGAAAAGCGCCATAGAAATGCAATCATTATTATTTCCACCTTCAAAACAACGTGTGTGGCAGCCACAAGGGGGCGCCCTCGCCCCGCGCGTAATGACTCCAGCGGAGCGGCGACGTCACGCTCGCGTTAACTTGCTGACTGCAGTGTGCATCCTTAAATAACCTGTACGATTTAAGGAGCCAGCGAGTAAGGACGGCCGCCACACAGTGGCCGCCCAAGTTCAACTCCCGGCCACGGCAAACGTCAGAGGCGAGTGATTTCTGACCGCCTCTTGAGTGGCCAGCACCTCCATGATCGGCAAGCTGTGAGAAGTGGACAGGGGACGGTCGGAGGGGGCTGGGGGAGGCGCGGAGGTGGTGGAGGTGGTGGTGGTGGTGGAGATCTAAGATATTTTCCCATTTCAAAGGGCGCACCGGGTGATGGGACTCGAACAGACGGTCGTGCAAGTCCAGGGTTGCTACCCCTTTCACTGCAGCAAGGAGGAGGAGGTTTCCAGCGATTTCGCTGAATGAAAAAGCCTCCCCCCCAACGTACGTGCATCCTATCCCTGCCACTTGTGTTTACCGACCTCGGGGCAGATGTTGCCATCGAGTGCCTTGCAACAGCGGCCACGGCCGCAACAAGACACCGGCGTCGAGTTGGTCGCTATTTTTGCCGGCCACTGTGAAGGCGATGCGAAGGCGACTTGGCTCTTCCACCTGTCTCAAGGCGGCTCAGCCTTAAATGCTGGCGACGTGCCACGGAGAGCCTCACTGGCTCGCTACAGACAGGACATTAATCCAGCAAAGCCATCCATCCATCCAAGCGGTCAGCGATCCATTCAGGCTCTCCGGGCCAGCTATACAAGGCTATCCAGGGAGAGGGTCAGCCAGGCTGTTAAACCAGTCATACATCCAAGGTCTAAGCCAATTAGGCTGACGGCCAGCCTGCCAATCAGTCAGTTCGTATTTAAGCTGTAAATAAATCATTGATCTATGTAGCTCTTTTAACAATTCTCTAGCGCGGAGGGGTAAGTAAGTTACAACATTCATTTCAGGCCACCGTCGTAAATGGTAAATTTAGTCGGGACAATTTACCAAAGCAGCATGTCTTTAAACTGTGGGAGGAAACCGGAGAACCTGCGAAAACCGACGTGGACACGGGGAGAACATGCAATGGCCACACAAAAAGGTACCCCAGCCAGGAATCGAACCCGAGTCTTCTTGCTGTGAGACGGCAGCGCTATGCACTGCGCCACCGTGTCGCTATCATTTAAAATGAGCTACCTGTTCACCCGAACACACAATAATCTCCCTACAGTCACTGTACCACCTACCCAAACTCGCCGTCCATCCACCCATCCATCCACCCATCCCTCTGTCAATGGCACTTAATTCATCCACGCAACAATTCACCTGCAAATAAATATTTCCACAGATCCCTGTCAACGCATTATTTCATCGGTGCAACCACACACCCATCTACCCACCCACTTAACAATCCATCCATATAAACATCTATCCACATGTCTATCTCTCGGGCGACCCAGCGAGTCCTAAGAGATGATCAGGTCGTCACACATTGCGCTGTGGTTCTATACCCGTTCTCTCCTCGTATGCATGGCATTTCTCCGGGAATCCCCCGACACAGAAAAGTTCTCAACAATAATTGATCAAACGTCTGAAACAGGACTTCTAAATAACGTTGAGACTTCTCATCTCATTGTCAGAAACCGCTTCGTCCTGTACAGGGTCGCGGTGAGCCGGAACCTATCCCGGCAGACACAGGGCGCAAGGCAGGGATATGCCCACGATGGGACGCCAGTCCATCACTGGGCACTGCGGCCAATTTAGTATGCAAGCCAATTAACCTATGCAGCAGCATGTTTTTTGGACTGTGGGAGGAAACCGGAGTGCCCGGCGAAAACCCACTGGGAGAGAACATTCAAACTCCACAGAGAAAGGCACCCGAGCCGAGATTCGAACCCGGGACCTTCTTGCTGTGAGGAGGAGGCGACAGCGCTACCCACTGGGCCACCGTGCCGCCCCACGTTGATACTTTTGCTGGATAAATAAGGACCCGACCAAAGTACACGAGCAATGTGAAGAACTAGACAGGCGAAACAATGACGCACGCAGTAGCTCACGCACGATCCTATGGTGGCGAATGACATCGGAATTAGTGATGATCCCCGCTTTACCAACCCGCATTGCCCCGCTTGCAGGTGTGGTCTGATCAACAACAACCGCCATTCGCTACGAGGTGGCACTGCCGTCACCATGGCACGTGTGCCAGGCTAGGTGCACCTTAAGGGCCGCGTTAACTGTCAAAGGCTCGCTGACAGGCCCAGATGTTATGTTCGACCCGACTGAGATGACTGGCAGCGGCACCGCTTGTGCCCCCGACGACGCCAACTCGCTGGGTTTCAGCCGCCCCTCCACCTCGCCGTGCCGATCAGTAACGCTGCGGAGGCTGCGCCCACAGCCTCCGCAGCGGCCGAGGGGGCCTCGGGACGGGTGCGAGCGGCTGAAATGAAACAAATATATAAAATGTAGAGCCCTGAAAATTATAAAAAAAACAACTCGGAAGAGAAACAATCAGAGCTCTCTACTCATCAACCCCATGTCGCACACAGCATCGGGGAGCCTTCATCCAGGATCGAACAAAGGGTTCATTATTTTACTCCAATTACGAATAATGTACATATTATTCGGACGCTCTCCGTTTTTTTTTTATATCCGTAAATTTGCAGAATACCCGCCCTACGGGCGATCTTGTTCCAAGTGTGTAACACGTTCTTCTGACGTCTCTTGTTGATGATGACGCTGCTCGCTCTCTCAAGTTTCAGCCCAGTCATCAGCACGTGGAGAGTGAAGATAAAATAATAAATACCTGGGTAATGTGAAAACGAAAGCGATTGGAACCCAGTACGCGCGGTGCGGATATCAATACAAACACTTGCTCCATTATATTCACACACGTACTACATATAGACGGTCTCCCGATACTCCGGTATCCACCCACTGTCCAGAGACACACTTCTGCTGCCTGGATTTATTGTCCTGCTGTCCACTAAATCTCCCCCGCTGCCCTGCGATGGACTGGCGTCCCACCCCGCGTATGGCCCTGCCTTGCGTCCTCTATTTTGCCGGGATAGGCTCCGGTCCCTTCTCGTGACAATGACGTCACCTAATTGGTGTGCCTGCCCCCGGCGCACGTGGCGCGGTGGCCCCGCGCCGCCGCTGAGCCCCTGACGTCGGAGGGGATTTACGGGGCGCGAGCAGCCACGGGGGTCTCGGTTTCCTCCCTGCACCCTCTCCTCTCCCTCTCTCTCCCATCGCTCCCCCCCCCCTCTCCGTGGTCTCTCCTATCCCNNNNGCGTTCTGAGCTGATTGCCCTTTGGGAAGATCTGCCGTGAGACAACGCTTGATGGGAAGCTGTCTGGTGCGGTTCTATCCGTTTCAAGCACAGTGCATACATTATCAAAGCACGTTGCTTACAGTAGTTACCACAAACGTGTGTGCGTTTTGCAAACTTGACTCTTTATGAAGAGTGTGTATATGGTGTGTTTTTTAAGAACTTAACACTATTGTTGCCAGAACATTGGGTAAAGCCTCGTTTTTTTTTCTAAACGTCAGCTCTGTATTTACGAACTTTGGTTTAACAATCCTTTTGGCGGTTTTTTTTTATTTTTGATAAAAAAAAATACTCTCCCCCTCTGTGTCTTTTCGCTGCGTCTCCTCCAGCCCGTCTCTCTCCTCTGCCACGGGGAGAGCGAAGGAGCCATGGGGAGATTGCGGTCAGACCGAATCAATTCATCAATAACGTACAGTGTGGTCCAGATGTCTTGTGACCCCCAATTTCATTGACCCCGAATATTTATTTCCTCTGCGGAGTCATTTTTAGCGTAAATAACTCTTGCGTGTCCATTTCGGGTGGCCGATACGAGTTCATGCACTAATGTAGAGATCGTAGGAGCTCACGAGAGATCACAGACAAGAATAAAAACATGAGATGGGCGTCACAAGACATCTGGACCACCCTGCTTATTTTAATGACCGCTAAAATCTCACCCCCTTCTCGCTCTATTGCTTATATTTTCTCACACGCGTCTCGGAGCACGACCTCAATAATAACAAAAACCTACATCGTAACGATGTAGGTTTTCACGGCTCGATGCGTGATGATTGCTTCGAAAAGCTGCTGTCTCGGGACAGCCGCATCGATCGCTCCCCCTCTCCTTTTAACGAGGCATCCTCAGGCGCAGTGCGCGTGTGTAGTGACTGTGACTCGACACGTACACAGTACCCACATATATATAGGAGCAACAGCCACTACACACACACACACACACTGCGCCTGAGGATGCCTCGAACGCGCGAGGGCGAAACGTCGCGACGTGAAGAGAGGAAGCGACCGACGCGGCTGTCCCGAGAGAGAGAGAGCAGCTTCTCGAAGCAATCGTCAATAACCTACATTTACGCGCCCATCATCCCCAGATTGTTAAGGCGTACCTCGGAGCTAAGTGTGAACGGAATAAATATATAAAGAGAGTGTGCCACGGTCGCGAATAAGAGGCGCTATCAGATAACGCGGGTTCCTATCGATGCAGGGTTTTTTTTTTAGAAATCCGAGGAAGCAAACGAACGCGGCAGATGAAAGGTCGCGAAGAAGAGAGGCGGGACGCTCGATGCGGTCATCCTGAAAGAGCAGCTGTGAAAGAGAAATTCTCGAACACAGCAATTTCGTGGCAGATACAATGATCGGCCATGAGGGGTTTGGGCTCGGGTTCAATCACGCAGCGAGAGTAAACTTACGGATAAAATTACCGTCATTAGCCCTTCCACTACGCGAAAGTATTGCCAAATTTACAAAGACATTATTGTGATTTCCAAAGCCGTTCCTCTCGGAATGGCCGTGTCGAGCGCTGCCCCCTCTCTCATTCGCGACGTTTCGCATCCAACCACGAAGGCTTGCTCAGGCACTCTGAGACTGGGGATGCTCCCAACGTGGGAAGCGAAGCGTCGCGACACGGCTATCCCGAAAGAGCAGCTTTGGAGAGCAATTCTCATGCCTCGAGCTGTGACAACCAGCATCAGCACAGACATTGCTATTGATAGGCCGCCATTGCAGCGATGACGACATTCTGACGACACAGCTCCTTCTCACGGGCGGCTCAAGGCTTTTCGCGAAATCATCCAACGTGGACGGGCGTCGACGTTTCGCGCAAAACTTGCTTCAAGCTTCACCAGGGAGCGACCTCGCGATTCGACCTGTGGACGTGACAATCGCGCCGGGTGGTGGAGGGGTCCACGACAGTCATGTGTATTTTTTTTACGTAAATATACCACGTGGCGTGAATCCGAAAACAAATATTGATCAACACGACCACAGGTCGGTAGGACTTGAGGGTTGATGCGGCTCTTGAGCTGAGCGACGTCATTATCGTGAGTTCTTATCACTGCCTCTGGTCTTTGTATGTTGTCCTCACTGACAACTGTGAAGGCCTGGCTCAATTTCACATTTCCTTAAACTAAAGGCGACAAACAGACGTTTTGCTTGTCAGAACCCTGCATCGATTGTCCAAGGCTGAACCTATCCAAATGATGCTTGACGACCGGACCATTGAAGTTGCTAAGGCAGTCCGGAGTCTAGGTGTGAAGCTTGATTCCTCACTCAGCTTCGAGACACACGTCAACAAGGTGACGAAGGTAGCCTATTTCCATCTCGGAAATATAACCAGACTGTGCAACATCCTGTCACACTCTCATGCTGAGAAGCTACTACACATCTTCATCTCCTCACGAATCGATTACTGCGATGCACTGCTCCCTGGCACCCCTGCCTACCTGATTAATCGTCTCCAACGTGTGCAGAATGCGGCTGCTACTGTCCTCACTCTCACTCGCACACCCATCCACGATCACATATCCCCAGTACTGATGTCTCTCCACTGGTTTCCGGTTAAATACAGGATTTAATTCAAGATCCTCCTTCTCGCCTACAAGGCTCTCACTGGCGCTGCTTCAACAAACATCCGAGACCTACTTCAGGCACCCCCTCCTCAACACGATAACTTCGATCCTCCAATGCGGGCTGCTTCATGTGCCCAGATCGCACCTCCATTCGATGGGTTTCAGAGCCTTCTCGCTCTGCGCTGCTCCCAGACTCTGGAATGCCCTTCCATTGGAGATTCGCTCAGCTGAGTCCTTGGGCATCTTCAAATCCCGTCTCAAGACTCACTTGTTCCATAAGACTTTCAAGCCCTCTGGCTAAGATTGTTGATGCGGCTCAATGTTGTCGTGCCGGGATGATGGCTTTCTGCCGATATGCGCCTGATCGGGAACATTTATTCCTTCCTTGTTTGTTGAAGAATTATTTTAATTCCGCTTACTTTGTGCTATAATTTATTGCTACTATTTGACGTTCAGTCGAACTGTCCTGATGTTGTTGTTGACATGCCGTTCTCTGCATAACTCGGATCTGTATAAAAAAAAAAACGGAATTGTTCTTATATCGTTGTTGTTGACATGCCATTCTCTCCGCAGCTCTGTGCAGCGCTTTGTGACCCTCTGGTGAACAGCACTCTATAAATAGGCGGCGCAGTGGTTAGCGCTGACGCCTCACAGCAAGAAGGTTCCGGGTTCGTGTCTCTCGGCTCCGGTGCCTTTCTGTGTGGAGTTTGTATGCTCTCCCCGTGTCCGCGTGGGTTTTCGCCGGGTACTCCGGTTTCCTCCCACAGTACAAAAGCATGCTCCTGGATAGGTTGATTGGCTCGCAGACTAAAATTGTCCCGCAATGCCCGGCGATGGACCGGCGTCCCGTCGTCGGGTGTATTCCTGCCTTACGCCCTATGTTTCCGGGATAGGCTCCGGCTTCACCGTGACCCTATTTAGGATTAAGCGGTTTCAGATAATGAGATGAGATGAGACTCTATAAATGCAATTATCATTATTATTATTATTATCCATCAGGCCGTCCACCTGACCATCTGTCTCCAATTGTCTGTCGTCCTCTCGTCTGTCTGTCCTCCTGTTCATCTGCCTACCTATCCACGTGTCCGTTAATTTCGTCGTGCAAAGTGTCCTTTCGCCTGCCCATATATATACTTGCCATGTGTATGGCACATATTTTTGGCAAGTGGATGTATGGACATCCACTTGCCATATACTATGTTTACTAATTATACCGCGCCACCGCGCATATTTGCTCAGTGTCGAACCATCGATCATCCAGTTATGCGCACGTCCCACATCCACCATCACCCGCGTGCCACATCTATCATCACCCGCGTCACGTTCGTGTCACATTCTCGATGGTGCCTGTCGCGACCGCGTTCGCCCCGAATACGGCCTCTAAAAAGAGAAGCGCGTGTGTGTGTGCGCGCGTCAAGTTCAACGTCAACGTGGTATTCGCGGTTTTCGGCATTAGCGCCCGTCTCTGGAAAGTTTCCCAGGCGCAGCGGAAATGATCTCTCACCGAGCGATACGAATCTCTCTGCAGGTCGCGAGGACAATTGCTGGACGCTGGGTTGTCACGGCTCGATCTATGAGAATTGCTCTCGTCCTTATATTGAGAATTGCTTTCCAAAGCTCATCTCATCTCATTGCTTAGTCCTTTACGGGGTCGCGGTGAGCCGGAGTCTATCACGGCAGACACAGGGCGCACGGCAGGGATATACCTACGATGGGACGCTAGTCCATCACCGGGCACTGAGGGCAATTTAGTCTGCAAGCCAATGAACCTATGCAGCAGCATGTATTTTGACTGTGGGAGGAAACCGGAGTGTCTGGTGAAAACCCACGCGGACACGGGGAGAGAACATTCAAACTCCACACAGAAAGCAGCACCCGAGCTGAGATTCGAACCCGGGACCTTCTTGCCGTGAGGAGGCGACAGCGCTACCCACTGGGCCACCGTGCCGCCCTAATGCTTTTCAAAGCTGTTCTTTCGTTATAGCCGTGTAAAGCGTTCCTCCCCTCTCCTTCGTGACGTTTCGATCTTCAACGTTGGAGGCATCATCAGGCGTTCTGAGTAAAGTTGAACGTGAATATGTGCTGCGTGATGGACGCTCCTCCTGTTCAGTTCATTATTGTGCCCGTGTTCCAGTTGCGGTTACAGAACCTTGTCCCCTGCCAGGTCCTATCTGCTCTCCCGTGTTGGCTACAGCGCTTTGCTATTTCCGCCTGGGGATCCGGGGAGAGAGAGGATCCCTCGACACTGCTATCATGAAAGATCACAAACCAGATAATTATGCAATGGGGCTCCCAACACATCGAGACCACCCTGTACAGTGGAATATCAGTGCAAGCGAATTAAGAATTATTCAGCGGAAATGCCAGACTGGCTGTGCATTCATGAGGCTGCCTTGCCATTGGAATGCGGCCACTGCATCCAGTTGAATTGAGAACTGCTCGATTGCTCAATGATTCTCTGGGTTAATAATATAATTAGAATCCAGCAATATGGTAATTGTGTATTTTTAATTTGATTGTGTAATGTTGCAGTGTTTAAACCTATTTTTGTATTCCACTCTCATACAGGTGTGGATGGGTTTTCTACAATACGGATTGACCCATTGATCGTTTTTTTAAATACAATGTACACACATTTAGTGTATTGACCATGCCACTCATACCTGCAGAGGAACACGTCTTCCTTCATTTGTTTCAACATTTATTTCAGTTTAAGAATCTAAAATTTGATGTCCTTAATTGATTTATTTTACATGCCGTTCTCTCCATAGCTATGTGCAGCGCTTTGTGACCCTCGGGTGAAAGGCGCATTGGAAATGCAATGATTATTGTTATTATTATCCGGGCAGAGCAGCTTTGGAAAGCAATTCTGAATAAGGATGATTTTAAAAACGTCCACGTGTATTTTGGCCGAGGCTGTGATCCAACACGTGTCTTGTGGCTCTCTGCACGTAGACGCTTTCACAATCATTATAAATAGTTGTGAACGCGTTCAAATTCTGCTTTAGCACGATGTACGGGAAAACGAGTGCGCGCACGGTATCAGATGCCTACCTCTATTTGCAGTGGCCAGATCGCATCTCGCCGTGTAATAATATTTGCTTTAATAATAATAATTATGATCAGCACGTCTCTCTGAGCGTGCGGCGCGGTGACCCAGTGGGTAGCGCTGTCGACTCCTCCTCACAGCAAGAAGGTCCCGAGTTCTCTCCCCGTGTCCATGTGAGTTTTTGCTGGGCACTCCGGTTTCCTCCCACAGTCCAAAAACATGCTGCTGCATAGGTTAATTGGCTTGCTGAGTAAATTGCCCGCAGTGCTCGGTGATGGACTGGCGTCCCATCGAGGGTATATCCTTGCCTTGCGCCCTGTGTCTGCCTGGATAGGCAACGGCCCACCGCGACCCTGTACAGGACGAAACGGATTCTGACGATGAGATGAGACGTCTCTCTGAGTCTCAAGGCTTTTCCAGGAGGGTCCTGCGTTGAAATGATTTTTCAAATACTTTTTTTTTTTAACTAGGAGCGTTCTGATTCATGTCGGTCGCAACCCGAGTGCCCGGAGAAAACCCACCACGTGTTCCGAGGGGGATATAATGTGATTCATTTACTCAGGAAAGGCTCAGTGAGTCGCAAGCCACTGTTCCAAGAGACAGGATGTTCGCTCAGTTGAACGAGCGCGTGTTGGCTCGGTGTGCGATGCAATTTGTGAATGCAGAGAAAACCCAACTCGCAGAGAGCATCATAACAGCAGAGAGGGGGAACGCTCGATCCGGCTACTCCGAAAGACCAGCTAATGCCGTACAAATCTCATCCATCGAGCCCGGAACACTTACGCCAGTACAGCAGTGTAACACTCAAAGTGTCACACAGATGGATTAAAGAAATCTCTACATCATCCTGCGGTGATGGACTGGCGTCCCATCGTGGGTGCATCCCTGCCTTGCGCCCCGTGTCTGCCGGGATAGGCTCCGGCTCACCGCGACCCTGTGCAGGACCAAACGGTTTCTGACGATGAGATGAGATGAGGTCGACATCATCACCACCGACGCCACAGCCCGCCCGGTTTGGCAGCGCCACACATCGGAGGGTCAGACTGCGTTCGAGTGACAAATGACTCACGGTGCGCGTACGCAGTCACCTGCGCGGCCGTCTTGGGCCACACAGGGCCTTCGCGGAAGGTTTGCGGAACCTCCCCAAACCGGCGCAGCCCCATCGTCGTCTCGTCCGGCCGCACGACCCGCAACCTCCGCAATAGCATTTCCATGTGGCCACGGTGTTGGGTTGCCGGGTTATTTCCAGCGGCCCAGCACCAAGCAGCCTTCTGTGGGGCCAAGTTGGCACGGGACCAGGCCGCGTGCGCCGGTTACTAATAATGGAGGACACACGGCAGTGGCGGCTGGCGGAGGGCGGTGGCCTCCTCGCCTTCTCCTCTTCAGCTAAAGCCTTGAGGTGGTGCGTGGAGGGCGGCACGAATCTGTAGCTACCTCCTTGAGATGCCCCCCTGCCGCGTCGCCACCCCCGTGCCCCAACAACACATGCCAAACGAGGCCACTTAAAGTGTCTGGGATTCCGGGTCAAAATTAACGACGCTGTGATAACGAATGGCCGCTTGCGAGGCGAGCCGATGTCACGCGAGAGAACCGAAACAAGACCGAGTGGTTTTCTGGTCGAGCTGTGGCTCTTCACGACCTCCTCGCTGGAAATGACTCCTTCCTGTGGCCGGATCGGGGTGAACTCTATAGCACAGCCAGCGTGGACTTCCCTCCCCCGATTCAACGGCATTGGGTTTATCGACCCAGGTGAGGGATGATGGGACGCTCCGTCAACCAAGGCTGGAGACGTCACCACACCTTCGAGACGCACTGATTTCAAACACCGGGCCAACCGCCAAGGCAAACTTGACGTTTGCGAGAAGTTGGAGGCGCCCAGCGGCCAGACCGCCCTCGGCAGCGACCGCTGTGACGTTGGAGCCACGATAGAGCAGAAGCGAGCGGCTCGCGCGGGCGCTGCTCCATCCAAAAACACGCCGCGAACATGACCCCCGGTGCCCTGGGTATGACCCAGCCTTGCGCCTTTTTGCTTAACCCTCGCCACTGGACAACTGTTAAAAAGAGCTGCGTAGCTTGACGGTTCCTTCCAGCGTAGATACAAAGCGTTGGAACTGGGCTAAGTTGTAAAGTGACATTGAACTATTGAAAAAGTAAACATTATCCAGGGCACGTGATTGCCGTGCTGGCAGTTTAAAAATTAAGGTCTCATCTCATTGTCATAAACCGCTTAGTCCTGTACAGGGTCGCGGTGAGCCAGAGCCTATCCCGGCAGACACAGGGCGCAAGGCAGGGACATAACCACGATGGGACGCCAGTCCATCACCGGGCACTGCGGGCAATTTAGTCTGCAAGCCAATTAACCTATGCAGCAGCATGGTTTTTTGGACTGTGGGAGGAAACCGGAGTGCCCGGCGAAAACCCACGCGGACAAGGAAAGAGAATATGCAAACTCCACACAGAAAGGCACCCGAGCCGAGAGATTCGAACCCGGGACCTTCTTGCTGTGAGGAGGCGAGGGCGCTACCCACTGGGGCCACCGTGTTGTTGTACACGCATTCTGCCACGAACAATAAAAACACGTCAATGGATCGCGACTCAAAATCATCGCGCTTGCAGGACGTCGAGGGCCATCGATACAACGGGGAGTTGACGGCAAGGTCAGTGGCCATGATTTGTTATGAATCACCCACCACGTGGAGACGGCACTCGCACAGTATAATTAGTCGGGGCCTCGTCCGAAGTCTGCTTTTTCGGGCGATGTGCAGGAAAAGGGGTCATTAAGCACCACGGTATCGAATACCTTCGTCTATTTACGGGCGGCCAGATCGCGTCGCGCCAAGTAAAAATATTTACTTCCTTTCTGAAATCCAGCACGGACGCGGAGGCGTCTCAGGCGGACAAAAAAACCTCGCCGCCCTCCACCGCGCTTTAATTAATTTGCCATAAAAGCTGTCACGAGGCGCGCGGTATGAGCGGTGGAACCAAATTCCCACCGCCACCCCCACCGCTCTTCGTCCACCTGCCCCCCCCCTCTCCGCCACCCCCTCCCCCGGCCAGCCACCACCATATCACGTGTATCCGCACGTCAAGTTGATATGTGAGGCTGTGCGGCGTTGGGCAGAATCGGGGGAGTCGCGCGGGCGAGGTTGGAGGAGGAGGAGGGCATCTGATCCGCCACTCACTTCAGACGCAATGTCCCCTCATCAGATCCCGCGGATACAACCTGTGGGACTCGAAGCACCGGTGTAAATTTGGATTCCGCTGACGCCACTGAGTGCCTGCGTTCCTTACAAGGGTGAATTAT
>JAZEWT010000023.1:2946354-2958002 GCA_036362905.1 Mordacia mordax | reverse complement strand
GGGGTGTCTGTCATTGGTGGCGATGAGAAGTGAGGACACCACGGTGGAGATATTTGCACAAATCGTGGATGCGATGATGACTCGGAGCAACAAGCAGTAGTCGTAGTCATATATTTAAAACAAACACCAACACTGACCGTGTATTCAACACCAACGGTGTTTTGGAATAAGCTTCACGGTTACGGGTCTTTTGGAAATAAAACACGCGTAGTAAAAGTGACCGATGTTATCGGCTCCTGTGCAGATGCCAGGTGGGTTCTTACATCACAGGTGGTGGGGGCGGAGAGGCCTTCAACCACCAGTAGATCGAGCATGCCCAATGATGATGATGATGATGATGAGGACGATAAGCGCGAGACAAACGTTGCAGCTCGCTCTCATCTCAGAATTGAATTTGGTCTCCGACTGCCCCCGGCTGCGTGCAAGCGCTATCGCACCGCGCTGCCTCCGCCACCGCCGCTGTGGGCCCGTCGCGGGCAGAGTTTACGAGCGGCGGTGGCGGCGCGCCAACAGATGCGCGCCGCTCGCCGGCGCGCGCAGCCGTCCGCCGTTTGTTTACGGCGCCGCGCGCTCGCGCGATTAGCGACCGCCTGGAACCCCGGCCGTGCGTCCCGCAGCTTGTGTTCAACTTCGCCGGAAAGCTGTTCGGCCTCATCGTGAAGGCACTCGAGGCCGTGGACCCAAACATCCTGAAGGGCGACGCTTCAAGTGGCAAACCAAACAAGGTGAGTGTCTTGCCTCCTTGATTGTGCGGGAAGCGGTGGCGCAACAGTTCGCGCGCCGTACTACAAACCCCGTGACCTGAGTTCGATTCCCGCTCGCAGCCGACACCGGTGACAATTTTCTGAACTGGTCCCGAGCTTCCCCTTGGTCGACTCAGCCACAAATGAGTACCTGGTGCAGCGTGTGAATATCGGCACTAGGCAGACAAAGGCCGTTGGGTATAGTGCTGGCCACCCACCCTCTCGTGTACCATGGTGGCCTTCATAGGTGCTTGGTGTATCTCCACGGGAAATCTCTGAAACGTGGGCCACACGTGGCCCATGACTTTGTTTCCTGTGGTCCGTGGTCACGTGAGGCTTTCCACTGCCAGCTCATTCGTCCGTAGTTTTCCAGTCCATCGGCGTGATGTCGGACGTTTCAGCTCCGCGCGACATCAGTCCCTCTGTTCAGTCTGCGCTTCCTGACGAAGCTGCTGGCACGTGCAACGGAACGTCGGACATCCCGAATGAGACGTGGTAGAGCCCGAAAATACATGGGACCGTTCTACGTTGTGGTCATATTCTTCCGTGACTGCAGATAAAACGTGGCGACGCTACTCAGGCACTAGAGGTGGATTTTTTCAACTCTGTCTCGCTGGACTCGCATGCCGAGTCACTTCAGTTACTGCTACGGACGTCTCGCAGTTTTAGTGCGCGCGTGCGCGCGCGCGCGTTAACGTGTGGCTGCCCGCCAGAGGTTTTTTACGAGTCCTGCATGGCCCTGGCGAACGACAGGGATCCCAACCCCGGCTCCATTAACGGTTAACGCCCCCAAGGCGTGCGCCTGAACCCACGTTATGACCCCTAATTGTGACCTAGGCCCCAGAGTTTTAGCGGTCGACCTCAACCGCAACAATGACCAAAATATACCTCTGTCGTGACCCCACTCAAAACGCCTAAACGACTGTAAACGGAGAATTCTGACCTTTGACTTGTCACCCCTAAAACATTTTTGACGCCAGGCATTCTGCTGTGAACCCCTGACCCCAACACTTAAAAGACACAATTATGCATATGTGATGCCAAGCTTGCACCGACTGGGTCTCCGATTGCCTTGTCAATGAAACCTTTGACGTTTCTCAACCCGTAGATGATATTGGCAGCTTCCTTTTATTTTTAGGGCAGACCGACTGGCAGCACGGTGGCGTAGTGAGCAGCACTGCCGCCCCACAGCAAGCAGGTGCCGGGTTCGATTCCCAGCTCGAATGCTTTTCGGTGTGGAGTTTGGGTTATTCTCTCCGTGTCTGCGTAGGTTTTTGCTGGATACTTGGGTTTCCTCCCAGAGTCCATGGGCACACTACCTAAGTTATAAATGTCCTCACTTAATTGCCCCCAGTGCACTGAGATGTTGCAACTTACTTAACTCTCCCTGGTGGACAACTGCTAAAAAGAGCTGCAAACTCGACGGTGCCTTCTAACTTAAATAAAAAGTTACAAGGAACCGCAGATGACGATTGAAAACTGCTTGTGGTGTCGATCAGCAAACAATGATCGATTGCACTCCAATTTGCTGAGCATGTTGTTGCGTTTACGGAGTGCCTGTCATGTCTGCCTTGTGCCCAGATCCTGACGGGTGTCAGCTACCAGAACACGCAAGTGATCTTCGAGAAGGCGGAGAACTCGAATCTCAACTTGACAGGTGACGACACCGCTGCGTCGTTATCCCTCACGCCGATCGTTTACGGGCCCCGCTCGCTCTTTTATTCCCACACGATGCTTCTGGTTACCTCCGAGATGACAAAACCTCTTCAAGGGGCATGAGTTTGAAGATAACCTGCAAGTAGAGACGTGGCCTTGTTCAAGCTATGTAAATATTCGGGCCCTTAACGACGCATCTCATCTCATGCCATTGTCAGAAACCGCTTCGTACTGTACAGGGTCGCGGTGAGCCGGAGCCTACCCCGGTGGACAGAGGGCGCAAGGCAGGGATGTACCCACGATGATACGCCAGTCCATCACCGGGCACTGCTGGCAATTTAGTCTGCGAGCCAATTAACCTATACGGCAACATGTTTTTTGGACTGTGGGAGGAAACCGTAACGATGCATGGATTGGTCAGTTGTGATCGATTCTCAACGCTTATATTACACGTATCGAATTTCGCGCAGTGATTTACAGAATTCAGTTACCGCACGTTGCTTGACATCGCTCTGCGGCCTGTAACGCCTTGTGTGCGTGTGGTCGCCCCTCCGTTCTAGCCCAGTCCAGCTCCAGGTCTGCCGCGTAACTTTCAGTATCTGATGAGATCGGATGTACTGCGTGTAAACTGGTCAAAAAGGACCTACGTGGTGGGCAGCAGATGGGAAGATAGATGCTTGTTAATAGATGTTTATAATTTCAGCAGAAAGTACCCAGTGAGTTCTAAATGTGAGAATCCAGCGACACAACCAACATTCGAACTAGCAACACAATAATGCATAAACATCAAAGGGTAACATTTAAACTGACAGCAACAATCTGGGCAACAATCAAACTAGCCATAATAAACATCAACAATAACACGGAAGATTCCACAATTAAACAAACTCACATCAACAAATTGTAGAAATCTTAAATCCTAATCGTAATCACTGATTGCTTCGAAAAGCTGCTCTCTCGGGACAGCTGCATCGTACGTATCCTCTCTGTCCGGAGAGAGCAGCTTTTCGAAGCAATCGTCATGCATCGAGCCGTGGAAACCTACATCATTACTAATCGTGATTATAATATATACAGCAGCACTCAAGAAAGTGTGGCAGCTGTTATCTACATTCCCTGACCAGCTTGGAAAGGAAGGGAAATTTACCCCGGCTGACCCGCACGGCATGAGGAGACCCTCGCATATCTGTACATAAATGTGAGTCATCTAATTGAAAACTGGCAAGACAAGCCAATAAGAGAGTCTTTATTCTGCTTGATTCAGCGCTCATGAATTCTAATCGTCTTCCGATTAGCATTCGATTAGCTTAGATGTTCAGGAAGTTTAAAAGTGATTCATTTAGTGGGCTTTGACATTTTAAGCGAAACATTCAAAATGTGCTTTCAAGGCAGATGGGCGAGGAGACAGACTTCACATTGCCTGAGTGTGGCAATAAATAGGCTGCGTACTTCTGTGCAAAGTAGCAGCCAGCAGGTGTCAGCAGCCACTAGCAGCACGTCCTCTGTGTCGTCAATTAATAATGATAACATTTTCCCAGTCCCACAGTGGCAGAGAAATTTGAATATTCTTCCGTTCTTAATTTTGACTTGTCAGCGAATGTCTCAAAAATGTATGTTTTTAAAATGTCAATTCACGTTGAAAACTGCCAGTTATATATTTACCATGTTCACACGATCTGCTTGATGGAGAGACGTGCGTTTTTACAGCCACGATGGACATCTCCTCTCCTTTATGTTTTTCTACTTTGTAACTGTTGCAGGAAAATCCAAAACTAAGCAGGGCCGGCAGTCGATCATCAACCCGGACTGGAACTTTGAGAAGATGGGGATCGGCGGTCTTGACCGCGAGTTCTCTGACATCTTCCGGCGAGCCTTCGCGTCCCGCGTCTTCCCCCCCGACATCGTGGAGCAGATGGGTGAGCGCGGGTGCGCGCGAGTGGCGCGTGCGTACTCGCGCGCCGCCAGGGTTACTTGCCCTGGCTGCGCGGGCTAGAGTTATGTGTCGTCACTGCGTGGCCCCGGCCACGCAGTGACGCGCGCGCCGCGCGCCGCGGCGTATCGCCGCGGAGACAGCGTGCGCCTGCGGTATAAGGGCTCGACGGTGGGGTTGGTGGATCATGAAGAGACAGACGTCGATGAATCCCCACTCTCGGGCCAGCCGTGTTGTGCTCGGAGATGATTCAGCAGCACAGCTTGACACCCCGTTTGTATCGAGATGGAGCCTATGCCTGGATTAACCTCCGATAATTGTTGTTCATTAATAGATCAAAGAATATCTCTCGTAATAATAGATTTTTTCACAGACCAATCGAGGGATTTCCCAACTAAATTTTTTATTTCAATGGACACTTGTTGGGTGAAAATATGTGGATTTTTTTCCCCTTATTAGTAAAGGAAAATGTCTCGACCTATCAGTCATTCTTCTGAAGCACACATGCACAGCAGTGGAAAACCTCCCCCCCCCCCCACCATTCACCCCTGAGCCAGGGTCACCGGTGGGTCGCGACCCATCAGTAGATCGTGAGCGCCACCTGGTGGTCCGTGGAAACGAGAAGGGCGAAAAGGCTGAGAAGCCTTGATCTCGGGTTGGGGAAACTGCTGCTCACAAACACCTCGTACACACAAAGACACAAACGTGCAACACAGCACACAAACCACACAAGCGCACAAATCCCTCGCGAGGGATTGTAACCTCTCCATGGTGCTAGTGCCACGCTAGGTTCACGTGACACGGGGACGTGCATACATGTATACCATTACATGTGCACTAGATACTCATTTGAGGTTGAGAAGACCTAGGGGAGGCCCAGGACCGGTTCTGAAAATTGTCACACGTATTTGCCGTGAGCGGGAGTCGAACTCAGGTCGCCAGGTTTGTAACCCAGCACGCTAAATGCCACGCCACCACTCCCCCCGCACACACACCGACACACATGCTCATACAGACGTGCACACACCCACGTGTCTAGCAGGAGCCAGGGCTCTGGAACAGGAAACTGCACCTGTGTACCCGGGATGACCCCCACCACCGCGTTCATCCCCCTCCCACCCCTCCTGCCATCCCCTACCACCCGGTCCCCTCCCTCCCATCACCCTGGCCACCACACCAGTCGCACCAGATGAGCAGGGGACGACAGAAGCCCCAAATTCAGCCGCCCCATAATTGATATCGCTGTCATGATTAGCGTGCTCGGCGCACGCAGATTAAGGCAGGGGAGAGGCCGCAGGGGATAAAGTCGCCTCTGTGCACCTGGATGAGCAGGCAGGCCTACCCACTCACTCAGGCGCATAACTACCCACCAGCGCGGTTTGACCACCCGCCAGAACGTTAACACAGATACCACACCAGCCTCCCACGCAAGCATCCGTATAACCACCCAGACAACCACCCACTAACTGAAGGACCCGTCAAGGTACCCACCCATGCAGTCACCCACACAAACACCTACTCAACCACCCACTCATTCAAGTACCCGACCAGCCACCCACCTACTAATTCAGGCGCACAGTCATCCAAACACCCCTGCTCATCCATCGAATTTCAACCCAGCCGTTCGCTCGCTCGCTCAGCCACACAGCCGCCCACCCAAACGTACAACAATGAAGCAACTCGACCCCCCCCCACCTACCTCCACCCACTCACTCACCAAACCAACCACCCACTTCCAAGTGGAGTCCCTTCCACCAGCAGTGACTTGAGCAAGATATTGCATGGCTGCACCTTCCTTTGTTGTTTTTATTTGGAGCTCGTTTTGCCACGCATCCTGCGGATTTGTGCTGTCACCTGGCAACGCTTGTTTGGCATAGGTATGCGCGTGTGCATGAGCGCACCGTCTGTCTGTGTGTACGTGTGCGTGTGTGTGTCAGAGGGGCTAGGTGGGTTGTCTACGGCCACAGAGGCTCAGGGCTATCGATTAAAATGTCCAGTGGAGACGAGCCGTGGAAATTACAACTTATTAAAAATCAGCTCGTTTGCGCAGTCGGTCAGGCAGAGCGCGAGAGTCTGACTCCCCTGTGTGTTGCTGTGCCGCTCTCTGCGGTCTCCCTCGTGGTGGCCGATTTATCCGCCGGACGATTCAACTCGAGATCTTGTGGTGTCCCCTTGCTCGCGCGGCGCGCAAACAAGCGGACATATCTCTCGCGCGTGTGTCGTGAGACGCTCTTTGGAAAGCAGCGTGTTACCTGCCAGTGCCCGATAAATCGGTGGCCATTACGAGCACGTTTTCTGACCAATTATAGCGACAAATTAATTGAGCCCTTTCTCGTGATGAAATCAAATCTCTATAATCTGTCTCATATGGAATGTGTTTCAGTTCAATGAGCATGCCTGACATTGAAAGGTGTCTGTGCTGTTGGACATTTTCGACTCAAGAGTATAGACATGAGAGCAGAACTTGTTTCATTATTACTGCATAGATAAACTAATATTTGTAATAATACACTATAACGATTTATTTAATAAAGAAGGTTTCTCAGAGTCTCGAAGCTTGTCAGGAGAGTCCTGCTACGTTTGAGATATGTAGCTATTGACATCAGTCTTTATGTACTCCACGCATGCAAGGGGTAGCACTTAAAACACTGCACGCATGGATTCAAGAATCCCTTTCTCTGCTGACATCACCTGGTTACGTAACAGTCCAAGCCGAGTACGCCTGCTACTCCCAGGCAGTCCGTCACCCAATACTTTATACAGACGGAGTGCTGCTTAGCTTGCCAGATCTGATGGCTTACTGCGTTTGCCATCGACGAGCCATACGTCTGTCTCTCTCTCTCTCCGTCCGTAACGGTGACGAACCCCACGCTGAATCGACGGTCAATTAGTAGAGTGGCGTGCGTTGCTTACTCAAGGAAATCTCCGGCTTGGTGAATGCAATCGGTTGAAATTAATTTATTAACCACATTATCTGGCTGGGTATCTCTTCGCGAAGCCAAAAGATCTCTCGCTCACATTGTCCCGACAGGCTTCGATAGGAGTCAGCCAGCTCGTCCAGATTTCTGGCATATTTCAATGACAGACACTGCCGTGTCTCATTGTTGCTCGAGGCCAAACGATAATTAAGTCGAGATTTAATAAATTATCTCGTGCAAAGAAAGACGAGAAAAAAGGAAAAGAGAAAAACATTTCGCCAAAAGCTGGGGGGGAGGGGGGAGCGGCTCTCTGCCCGGGCCTGCCGCTGTCTGCCGCGCGTTTGCCGGTTGTTGTTTGTATGGCGAGTGCGGTGGCGTTCTGTGCCGGCTCGGTGCGTGCCTCGCCGTTCTGCGAGCAGCTTAACAGCTGGCCTACCGGGTGCCAGTCCCTCCCGTTCCCAACAACCGGCGCTTGCAAAAAGTCAAAAGAGATTTCCCGCCCAGTGAGCATCGTGGGCCGTGGTGTTCATCTCCGTTTTTACTGCCCCGCAGATTCGGTGGGTGGAATGCCACGTTCCTTTGGCGGGGCCAAGTTTGTCCGTATGGCAACCGATGAATGTCGTTGCCTTCAAAGTGGCATCAGTTTTATCGACCCGCAGATGGATGATGGGACAAGTCAATTACTGCACTGCCGAGCCATGCTTCTGTAAAAACACTTTCTGGTTGGGCGGCTGCTGTGGTGTCGCGGTTACCGTATTCTCCGCATGATTTCGTGAGACGTGACAGAAAGTTAGACTTAACCCAAATGCTTCTCCTCGTGTCAATAACCTCATCTCATCTCATTGTCAGAAACCGCTTAGTCCTATACAGGGTCCCGGTGAGCCGGAGCCTATCCCGGCAGACACAGGGCGCAAGGCAGGGATATACCTACGATGGGACGCCAGTCCATCACCGGACACTGCGGGCAATTTAGTCTGCAAGCCAATTAACCTATGCAGCAGCATGTTTTTTGGACTGTGGGAGGAAACCGGAGTGCCCGGCGAAAACCTACGCGGACACGGGGAGAGAACTCGCAAACTCCCACACAGAAAGCAGCACCCGAGCCGAGATTCGAACCCGGGCCCTTCTTGCTATGAGGAGGAGGAGGAGGCGACAGCGCTACCCACTGAACCTCCGTGCCGCCCCTGGTGTCAATAACTTCATACATTTTGAGTCTCACACACACACGTGGCACGCACCAACTGGGAAGTGGTGTCTCTATGCGACCCCACACCAAGGTGCTGTACGGGATTGCGCGCATTCGTTAACTTGCGGGCTGAGAGCGGCAGCCAGGCCAAAGGGGAGAGAGAAAGGTGCTGAGCATGTGTTCGTACTGGGGCCAGTCCGGAGAATTCCTCTGCGCTGGGGAGAGGAATTTTCCGATTATTCGAGGGGGCTTTTTGAATGAGCACCTCGGTTGCTCTGGCATAATAATCATAATCGCCGGCTACTTTCACTCACGAAGAGAGATGAGGACGACTTAGAGGTGTGAGTAACCGCAGAGAGGCAGGGGAAGGGGAAGGGGATAACGTGGTAATCCGACGTCACCATTGCTGCAGAAACTCCCCCACCCACTCGTGCCACTCATCCTGCGGTTCGCATCTTCACAATGGCTTTTAGGAGCTGCTCTTTCGGGATAGCCGCGTCGAGTGTTCCTCCTCTGTAATGATGTAAATTTCCACGGCTCCGTGCATGATGATTGCTTCGAAACGCTGCTCTCTTGGGACAGCCGCGTCGATCGCTCCCTCTCCATCACTCGTTAGAGGCATCTTCAGGTGCAGTGTGCATGTGTCATGTGTGACTCCTATTTATGTGCAGGTACTATGTATGTGTTAAGTCTCTTCTATCGCGTTCCTTTATTCTAGGAACAATGGATGGAGGTTGGGGTCCATTTGAAAGGGTTCCATTGTCCAGCACACCGGAATCACACTGACTTAACACATACATAGTACCTACATATAAATAGGAGTCACACACGACACAGACACACACAATGCTCGAGGATGCCTCTAACGTGCGAGGAGGCGAAACGTCGCGATGGAGGGAGAGAGGGAGCGATCGACGCGGCCGTCCCGAGAGAGCAGCTTCTCGAAGCAGTCGAGTTCCTCCTCTCTCCGTCGCGTTTCGCCTCCCACGTTGGAGGCATCGTCGGGCCAATTCACATCCCACCCCGTGCCCCCCCCACCCCCCCTCCCCCTCCCCGTCGGTCTTGGCGAACGTGCTCAGGGTGCAAGCACGTCAAGGGAATCCTGCTGTTCGGACCGCCGGGCTGCGGCAAGACGCTGATGGCGCGGCAGATCGGCAAGATGCTCAACGCGCGCGAGCCCAAGATCGTCAACGGGCCCGAGGTTCTCAACAAATACGTGGGCGAGTCGGAGGCCAACATCCGCAAGCTGTTCGCCGACGCGGAGGACGAACAGAAACGGGTTCGAGCGACGCATGCGCGCGCACACGTTTGCTACGCTGTCGTACAATTACAAATGTGCGTTGACGTTTTGGTATTTACCGAGAAAAGGCCTCGCGGAGTCCAGAGACTCGTGCTGAGGAGGGTCCTGCTTCATTGTGATTGTTGGCCAACACCGATCACAGCGTACGCTTTTAGCTGTCGGAGAACACCGGAAAACACAGAGGGAACCTTTGCAGTACAGAGGGGAAACATACAGACTGGGACATTTGCTGACCAATGCATGGTATGACCTGAAAGCCCATCGTGGAGCAGTGATGCCCATAACGATGATTCCTAACAGCGATGAAACCAGTGTGGAGATTTGTCATCATCACGTTGGTATATAAAGTGTTGCGACAGTCTTAACTGTATTGAGTTGGTGGACTTACACAAAGCTGTGTGCAATATACACAGAGGATTGTGATGTCACTTGACACAAGAGGTACACAGTGGGAATCCCTGCAATCCTACGGTCACGATTATTCCTCGACTGCCGTCAGTCATTCCGCATCCAGAGCTTGCAAGCTCGCTCGGTGGTTTATGCGCAATAATAAACATCTATTAGGGGGCGAGTGCTTCGTGACCCGGTCCTTGATCGCCCGCTTCACCAACCTTCACCGTAACCGGCGAGGTGACGTTTTCCTGACGTGCATTGATCCTGTGTTTTTATGCCACGACCATCGCCTGCCCCCCCACCCCGAACGCTCGGGCCGCCTGTGCGAGCAGTGCGGCGTCAACAGCGGCCTGCACATCATCATCTTCGACGAGATCGACGCCATCTGCAAGCAGCGCGGCAGCATGGCCGGCAGCACGGGCGTGCACGACACGGTCGTCAACCAGCTCCTGTCCAAGATCGACGGGGTCGAGCAGCTCAACAACATCCTCGTCATCGGTGCGCAGCGCCGTCGACCCGCCCGCGATCGGGAGCTGAACGCCCGCGCGCGCCGCCCCGGCGGCGCGGCCGCGGCGAGCGGTCGCCCTCCGCGCTACGCTCGGCAGAGCTGTGCCGAAGCAGCGGCTCTCGGGAGGGGTTCTCGCGTGCCGAGCTGCAAAAGGTTGCATCGACTCGCGGCGTTCGTAACAGCCTGGCTCGTTTTGGGATTGGCACTGTGATGCTGGGCTCTCGCGTACAAAGGTGTCGCTGTGTTCGCAGGCGCAGTGTTGTCACGATAGGTGGGCGATGTTGCTCCGCGTAATCCCAATTGAGTCATTTGCCGTAAAGCCGTTGGAGTTCAGGACAGTCTCTCCAGCACTTGGTGATCTTGGGCTTTTCAAATCATGTCATGAGGCAGCATGCATTTTCCAACTAAAACACGTGTCGCAAAAACCAGGGCGGCCCACTTGATCCAAACGTGATCCCTGCAACCAGCGCCAGGTGCCCATCTTCCTTCAGGTGCCCGTGCCCTGTAGCAGCGCCGACGGGTGCGCGCGGTAGCGCGCGCCTGGTGCTGCGGGCCCCCACCGTACCGAGCGCGCTCGCGCACGTGGGCGCCCACACGCCCGTCCGCGCATCCCGCGATAGCCGCGCTGGCATTGTGACACGCTGGCTCAAACCGCCCCCCCCACCACCCCGCCCTCACTCAAGCCACTCTCGCTCGCCCGCTCGCCCGCCCCGCGTCCCCCGCCGCTTGTCGGAATTGGCGCGAACCCAGCGCAGCGGCGGCCGATGGGCTCAGGGTAACACGGCGGCTCCGCGTCGGCCGCGCGGCACCTCCGTCGGTGCCAAGTTCCCTGCGTACCGCGCGCGCGCTGCCTGCAGGGCGATGTGGCCGCCATCCAGCTCTTGGCTCATCCGTCACAATAATTTGTCTTACCCTTCAGCGGGCCCGCGCCGTCGCATCAGCGGGCACCCGGCACTCGCACGCTCGGCGGGGCTGCGGGCGGTGATGCCGTGGTCCCCGTTATAAGTTTGGGCG
>JAZEWT010000023.1:2921856-2946336 GCA_036362905.1 Mordacia mordax | reverse complement strand
CCCCCCCCGCCCGCCCCGAGGTCGTGTTTCTAGTAAGCTGGTGGAACATAGAGAGATGTGATTATTTGTCCCGCACGCACACGCACGCGTGTGTGTGTGTGTTTTTGTGGTAGTGATACAGCTTTGCTAAGAGATGTCAACTCGTGGGGGCGTTGGAAAATGTAGCGGTTGTATGACCCGTGTGCGTGTTGTGGATGTGATGGTGGTGCAGATTCTGTCCAAAGTTTGTGATTGGGGAAGCTTTGCCAAGAGATGTAAACTATTGGGGTGTGGAGAAATGTAGCGGTTACTTCTCCCAAATGCATGCGTTGTTGTTGTGGTGGTGGTGGAAGGTTAGTCCGGTGGTAGTGATTGAGAAAGCTTCTGGAGTCTCCACGGGTCACTGTAGCGTGCCAAGTCGCTCCGCCTGTGAAACGCCTCCCACCTGATGCGCTAAGAAATGAACGCCGCCTGCGTCGCGCGCAACGCGTGGCAACATTCACTTAGCGCGTGCAGCGTGTCTCCGCAGTCGAGGGTAAATGTTTGATGCCATACGAGTTGGACTTAAACGCCTCCGTGGCAGTGGGGATTATTGTAGTACGAGCGTGCAGGCGATCGGAGGGATGTTACTGGAATAGCGGTGGTGTTTGCCCTCATATCTTTACGTGAGCGCGCACACGAACTGGCGCGCGTTGTAGCGAGAGAGATGTTTGTTATCGCACAAGGAAGTACCCGGTGAGCTTGCAAGATCTAGATACCGGATTCCTTCCACGCAACCCACGTCCAAAACGACCAGTAAACCATAAAACGAAAGTGCAATGAACTTAAAGCAGCAATCTGTACATTAATGATGATAACCGTAGTCATGAAAATAATCAGCAGCACGTAGGTCTACACAATTAAACACACAACACCAGCTTGTGCAAACATGGAACCCCAACAATAATTAGGAAGTAAACCGTAAACAGTTTTGAACACGGTACAGAGTACCGATATATTAAATTACTTTTGAATGCAGCCCAACTTGTATGAATTCACCGACGTCCTTGACTGACAGACGTGCAGATAGGACTACAAAACGTTTTACCCACCTCTCAAATCCCATCTAACCGCTTCCTGGCGGCAAAAATGTGATTGTGTGTTTTTGGCACCGTTATTAATTAAGCCGGGAGTCTTAACTTTTACTATTTTCCTTCCGTCCGTAAACTCCGACAAGGGTGCGGTGCGCTCGCGCGCACGCATTCTGCTCGCCCATAATCCACGTGACCAGATCCGCCGGCGGCGCCCGGCACGCTGTGTCCGCGGACAATGCGGCCGGAATGAATGAACGAGCAACCTCTCCGTCGCTCACCCCGGCCCAGCCCGCCGACCGCCAGAAGCGTAATTGAATTTCTGCCGCGGGCCAACGCGAGCGCGGTGGGCCCGTGTGGCGGGTGTTCCGCCGGTCACGAACCGCATCATTCCCTCCCTTAATGACTCTGTAGCCAGGAGACTGGGGCTACGGCTCGCGGGCGTCTTTTCCACCCCCTTTCAAAATTGCTCCGAACTCCAGAAATGGGCGTAAGAAATCGCGTTTATCCCCCTTTGTCAGCGCCACCGTTACCGCTGTCCTCCACGCCCAGCGCCTTTGTGTGCGCGGTCCCCGGGTGGGGAGAGATTGTGACTGGCTGATCGGGCGCGCACAACGCATCCCCTCACAGTCGGCCGAGCAGCGCCTTGAACAAAACTCCCCGCGGAAGATGCCGGGCCTAGGAGCCGGCGGCCGGCGCGGGAAATATTTAATTTAACTCCCCTTTATGTCGCAGTTACCTGGAATTTGCTGCTTTGTCACGAGATTGACGGGGGGAGCCCCGCTTCGCGCGCCGCTCCAGATTTACCCGCTCCCTGGCAGCGAGTGACGCAAACCGAATGAGAGTTTGTCCCCGCGTGCGCTCGCTCGCGCGCGGCGCTTGACCCTACGGTCTGTGAAGGCTACGCGGGCTATCTTTGTCTTTGTGTTCACGCGCGCGCGTTTGGGGAACGGTGGCGTCTTGGTTGGCGCACTGCGCTGCCAACCTGGCCACCCGAGTTCGAATCGCGCTCATGGCCAAAGTCGGCCAGCGTTATCTGAATCGGTCCTGGGCATCCGCTATATCGACTCAGCCTTAAATGAATGCTCAGTACCTCGGCACCACGGCGTGGTGGCCAGACCGTGGTGCTTGGCGCATGTCTGTGTGTGAATGGTTTTACAGTGTCGTTGTTTAATGCAGTGCAGTGCGGTACAGCGGTCAGTCGTACCCTTGTGACCAAAATGCACGGAGGTCCTTCAACCGGACTAAACGTTGAGAGACCCAGTCGCAGAGCTGCACCTTGGTCTCGGCCGTGAGCTTCACCTTCCCCCCCTCCCCCTCCCCCGTGTGCGTCTCCAGGCATGACCAACCGCCCCGATCTGATCGATGAAGCCCTGCTACGACCGGGCCGCCTGGAGGTCAAGATGGAAATCGGTACGGACGGCGCGCGCGCGCCGCCGTTTACCGTCGACTCCACCGCTGGCTTGCGCCGCTCCTCGTCACCATTGGCGACCGTTTTTATTTTATTTTGACATCGCGTCAATCGCATGAGCCACGTCTCAGCCGCCGTAGAATCTGCGGCGGACAAAGGGATTGCGATGCAGGGCACCGCAGAAACAGTGGGAAGGCAGCCCAAACCGGCGCCAACAATTACCCAGGCCCTGTCATCCTTTATTCAGATGCTTCGCTTACACGTGGGCATGAGATAGATTTTTTTTATTATTATTATTATAGCAAAAAATTCTCACAGAGCTCGCAAACTCTGGATGTCGTATTCCAGCGACACAACAGATGTTCAGATGTGAGCAATACGTCGGATAAACAAGCGTGAAAGATAATACTCGACGACTGGGTTGGGGAACCTGCTCCTGAGTTGGGCTAAATAAGGCTGTAGCAGTGACTTGACTGTTCGGCATTTAAAACAACAGCGGTTACTCAACACTGACGATAAAGCAGACATCACGTTAATTGTTGTGTCTTCTCTCACGGTACCCTTCGTTCACCGGTGAAACCCCTCTCCGCTACCCCCGTTGGCTCGCTCTCCTAACCGAAGGCCTGCCGGACAATAAAGGCCGCATCCAGATCCTGAACATCCACACGGCGCGCATGCGCGACAACGGGCTGCTGGCGTCCGACGTGGACGTGAAGGAGCTGGCGGTGGAGACGAAGAACTTCAGCGGCGCCGAGCTGGAGGGGCTGGTGCGGGCCGCACAGTCCACCGCCATGAACCGCCACATCAAGGTAACCGCCACGAATCCGCCACCCGGCGGCGACCGGTGCCGACAGTCGCCGCCACAGCGGGGTAACTGCCGGTGACGATCATGGCCACGTGTTGCCACAGCGGGGTAACTGCCGGTGTCAATCACTGTCATAACCCGCCGTAGCACGGTAACCCATCGTGCCATCGTGAACCGCCAGGAACTGCCACTTCAAGGGAACCGCCAGTGCGGGTGACTGCCATGAGCCACCAAGGCCGCCCCCCGCCGCACCTGTGTACCACTGCCTCGCACAGGAGCTCGCGCGCATGTTTTCACCGTACGGTTTTTGTTTCGCGATTTTATCACGAGGTTGGAAGTGTTTACGCGGTCGCTGTTTCCGCTCACGCTATCCCGTTTGTCCGAGTTTGCGGGATCGCCTGAAGTCAATCAAGGCATGGGTTCACTCCGGCCGTCTAGGTGCTGGTGGTTGAGAATTCTATGGCGCTCTCCTACAAGTGATCCATTCATTCGGTCCCTGCTTACTGTCAGTCCCCGCTTAAGCCTGTCGATGGTTGTGGTGAGCAGGAGCCTGTCCTGGCAGACACAGGACACAAGGCAGTGCAATGCCCGGGATTGGGATGTCAAGCCATTACTGGACACCGATGGCAATTTAGTCCGCAGGCCAATTAACATGGGCAGCAGCAGCAACAGCAGTATGTCTTTGGACTGTTGGAAGTAACCCGAGTACCCGGATCAAACCTTAGCAGACACAGTGAGAAGATCCAAACTCCACACAGAAAGGCACCCAAACCAGGAATCGAACCTGGAGCGTTTTGCTGAGAGGCGGCAGTGCTGCTATTACTGCACTGCCGTGCCAGCAACGGACGATCGAGTAAAATCAAATCTTTATTTTAAAGTTGTGTTACTACTTGGGCCTAATGAACAACGTCCAGTTTATTTAAAAAGAAAACCGTTTGGCCCACAGGTTGGGGGAGAAGAGTTCGTAATGAAACGACCTCATCACCAGGCTCTCTCGGCTTTGCCTCCGAGTGAACCACGCCATCGGCGACACACGGAGTGGGACGCCGTGTGTGCGCCGTGTGTGTGCGCCGTGTGTGTGCGCCGTGTGTGTGCGCCGTGTGTGTGCGCCGTGTGTGTGCGCCGTGTGTGTGCTCTGTACTGAACGTGCCACACGTGGCGTGCGTGCGTGCGGTGTTTGTGCGTGCGGTGTTTGTGCGTGCGGTGTGTGTGGTCTGTACTGAGCGTGCCACACGTGGCGTGCGTGCGGTGTTTGTGCGTGCGGTGTTTGTGTGGTCTGTACTGAGCGTGCCACACGTGGCGTGCGTGCGGTGTTTGTGCGTGCGGTGTTTGTGTGGTCTGTACTGATCGTGCCACACGTGGCGTGCGTGCAGTGTTTGTGCGTGCGGTGTTTGTGTGGTCTGTACTGATCGTGCCACACGTGGTGTGCGTGCGGTGTTTGTGCGGTGTTTGTGTGGTCTGTACTGAGCGTGCCACACGTGGCGTGCGTGCGGTGTTTGTGCGGTGCCCACCAGGCCACCAGCAAGGTGGAGGTGGACATGGAGAAGGCGGAGCGACTTCAAGTGACGCGGAAGGACTTTCTGGGAGCCCTGGAGGGCGACATTAAGCCCGTACGTAGGCACGCGCGCCGCAGTGTGCGCAGCAATAAAAACTAATTACGCGTACAGAGCAACGCTGATTACCATCGGGTTGAGAGGAGGCACAGTGGTTCACGCGCTGCGCTACGAACCCAGCCGCCTGGGTTTGATTCTCGCCACGGCCGGTGACGTTTGTGTCAAGCAACCAGACTTGTGACCACTGTTGACCTTCCAGCTAAATACAAGGACAGCAATATCAGTGTGTCAGTAAATATGTAAATAAAAACCCGTAGTATTTCAAATAGACACAAATATAAATCTTTGATGTACTGATTTCCACGGTTCGATTCATGATGATCGGTCTCCAAGGTTGTAGTTTCTGGAGAGCAGTGTCGAGCGCTCCTCCTGCCAGCAACGTTTCGCCTCCCACGTTGGAGGCCAAACGTCTCGAACGGGAGTGAAAGAGCGCCCGACCCGGCCTTGCTGAAAGAACAACGCTGGGGAGCAATCATGGTCGTAAACCCGTGTATTCGCTCATCCTGTCACAAGGAGAGGCTCCGTCGCTTTCGGTCCGGCCACGGCGGTTTTCCCCTCACCGTGACCACCCACGTGCCCCGTCGCAGGCGTTCGGCACCAACACGGAGGACTACCAGAGCTACATCATGAACGGCATCGTGAACTGGGGCGAGCCGGTGCACCGCGTGCTGGAGGACGGAGACCTGCTCGTGCAGCAGGCCAAGATGAGCGAGCGCACTCCGCTCGTCAGCGTGCTGCTCGCCGGTGAGCCTCGCTCTCTCCCGCCTGCTCGCCAGCGCCGCGCGTACACCCGTCCCCTCCCTCTCGCCAGACACCTCTCGCCGAACGCGTAGCGGTACAACTCGTGGCGCGTTGCGCAAATTCCACGCCTAGTCACGGACGAAACACGGGTACGGTGGCCGGGGTGCCGCCGGTGGCCAGGGTACGTACGCGCGCCGGCGCCGGGCGGCGCGTGAGCACCTACTGTGCCCCGTATCGCTCGCCATGGACTCCTCAGCCAGCACCGCTCGTCACCGCTCGCCGGCATGCCGCCCGCGGGTGTGACGCACGCTGCCGCCCCGGCCTACGCCCCGTCTCGTTCTGCATCTCTCCTCGTTACTCCTCTGCTCTGGAATTACCTCCATCGTCCCCTCTCCCCAGTGTCAGTTCAAGAAGCTATTTACACATTTAGGGCCGTTGGGAATTTATTCGGCAACGAGGGCTTCAACGTGAAGTTGTTTTTTTTGCACGATAGGTCACTGTGGATTGTTTATTCTTAAAGGAGAATCTCATTAGAGTTATCAGTGGCAGATCGCTCATTCTTCCCTGCTGCCCCCTGATGTCTGAAACCGCATTCCCCCAGCCGCCCGTGCCGTCGATCCCCCGTGCCGGTGCAAGTCTAGGTTCAGGGCTCACACCTTCGCCGTTCACCTTGTGCCTCGTCCTCTCTGCAAGGCAGATATTCCCGCTTGTTCTGCACAGCGCCTTGAGATTCACGTGCATTTATACGCCGTGTAAATTCACGTTGCAGAGAGCGGCGCCGGAAACCCACAGGAGCAATTCCAAACCCAGAACCTCACATGGAGACCCTTCATTGACCGCATCTGGGAAACGACGATGCGCACCGCTTCTGTGCGGTGCGTTGATCCGCGCGTTTGTGTTCCGTCGTACAGTGGGGCATCAGCCTATGACCGCTTAAGTGCACTTAGAGCGTCGGAAAAATACCGCCGCGGTGACGTCAACCATTCGTCTGTCACAATCCCAGTTTGTTTAAGAAAAATATATATACGCGTGCGATGGCCCTCCCGTAATAAGTTCAACACAGCGGCGATGCTATCAATATGTAGCATCGGTTATTGCCGCAGCACGGGATAGAATTTAATTAAAACTAATTGTTACTTGCTGTGACAGGGCTGACAAAGCACGCTGGCCCTGACAGATTGTTAGATTGATGGCGAGATAGCGGCCACAATGAAGCTCTTGATGGCCTCGCTTGCGCTCCCAGGCACCGCCGCTTGGTGCGTGGTCGCGCGGGATGAAGCGCTAATTATCCAGCCGACGTCGCCTGCGACGAACGAGCAAACGATTGGACGCACGGGCGGACGGATACGCGGACGCGCCCACGGACGGACGCACGGACGGACGCGCGGCTCGAAGCACACGGACGGACGCACGCAGACACGGCCGCATGGACAGATGGACACGCGGATCGATGCGTGGACGGACGAACGGGCAGACGTGGGACCTATGAAACAGGGCGGCGAGTGTAAACGCCGCACCTGCGCGCGATTGAATGCCATCAAGCTGCTTCCTGCACCCCTCGCCACCCACCACCCAACATCCCGCCCTCCACCTCTTCTCTGAAAATCCTCACCGCAAAAGCCTCGGGGCCTTTCAGCTACGGAGCGGAGTCGCAAACAAACCGGCCAAAGGTCATTAACGCACACGCGCTCGCGTATTCGTACGGAATCGGCACGTTCGTCTCTTAACTAGCGTGCATTCGGGACGTGCGATCGCGGTGCGCTGGGCTGAGTAAGCTTTGGTTTTGACGGAAGCGTCGTTCGACGGGATGACGGCCGCCAACTGCCACTCACAACGGCGTGGCGGCCTGAAGGAGGGACTGTGAGCGGGAGCTCTGTGAATCGCCGTTGCTCTGCGGGGATGTGGATCGCGTCGTTTGCGCTGCCCCGCAGCACATCCTCGTCTTTGCGAATCAGCTCCCTCACTCTAACTTTTTCGCTCGCGCCACTCGTGCCGTGGCAGCTGCGCTGCCGGCGAGCCGGGCGGGCCGGGCGGGCCGGTCGCACGGCGCTGTGACGGAGCGCGCGGAGCGAGATGACGCGCGGCTTGACGTCGCGCCGCCGACCGACGACTGAAACGCTCAGCGCGTGGGTGCGCGCGTCTTGCCGGGCGGACACGCAGACAGACGAGTGCAGGGGCAGGTGGGCAGACAAACCAACGGACCGATGGACATATAAATGGACAATGGACAGGTGTAGACAGACGCACGCTGCTACCTGTGATTCACTGTGAACAGCACGTGTGCACGTCAACACAGAGGCCTAACGTTTACCTGTTGCGCAAATGCAACACAAGCGGTACACGCGGCGGGGAGAGCACGCGTGCGGAGCGTGCGTACGGGAAGCGGTGGCGCGGCCGCGGTGCCGGCCGATCGATTTCGATTCCCGGTGATTCTCCGATACGATCCAAACCTGGGCTCAAACTCGATCGACCCGGCGTAAAATAGTCCCCATCGCCGCGATGCGGTCGCGAGCGTCGGCAGTTGGCGGAGACGAAGGTGGCGGGGCGTGTGGGGTCGTGCTGGCCCCACCACCACCAGCACCACCACCTTCGGCAGAACAGCGTAGAGAACGGTATTGAAACGCGGCGACACAGACAAAGCCGCCCATTGATCGTAAACAAATAATTTAATGAAGCGATCGTTATCTCGCACGTCACTGCAGGTATCGTCGAAGCGATTGAGGTATCGCGTATCATTGTACAGTGTTTGCGTTAATGCGTACGCGCGGGGGTACGCGCGGCGAGTAAAAATAATTGCGCTTCTGGAGCGCTTTTCACCCGCGGGTCACAAAGCGCTGCACAGAGCCGCGCTGTCGCATCACAGCAGCAGCGTCCCGGGTTCGTTTGCAGCATTGAGCGCCTGTCTGTGTGGCGTTTGTTTGCTCTCCTCGTGTCCGAGTTGGTTTCCGCTGAGAACTCTTATTTTGCTCCCACTGTCCATAGACACCCTGCTGCTGCTGCTGCTGTTGCCTGGATTAATTTGCCTACCGAGTTACAAATTCCACCGGTGCCGGGCGATGGACTGGCGTTCCATCATCCGCATAACCCCACCTTGTGCACTTTGCCCGATTACCCCCTCTCCCCGCTCGACAACTGTCAAAAAGAGCGTGCACACAGTGAGTGTACGAAGGCTGAGTGTGATCAGCGGCAGCAGTGATCGTAACACAATAGTACAACACGAGGTGGGAACTCTCACAACTCAAAACACATTGATTAATTGGCCAATAACTTGGTAACGTATAGGGACGCGGTGTCTGGTGGATTGGCACCAGCTTCACCGTTTTGCTGCCTCTCCCCCACCTCTGTGGGTTATTAATGTAGGTTTATTAATCGTACAGTGCGTTCCGTCTAAAAACCTCAAAAACACGTTGCTGATTTAACATTCTTATGTCGTTGTGGACGCGCCGTTCTCTCCTCAGCACTGTGCAGCGCTTTGTGACCCTCGGGTGAAAAGCGCTCCACAAATGCAATTATTATTATTATTTCTTCCCAGTGGCCGTCACAGATCTTCTTGTTCTAAATCACCAAGGAGTAGATGTTTCTTATTCGGAGTTGGGCACGCGTGTGTCTACGTCGTAGTCTAAATTTGCCAAATTATACAAAAAAGAAACCTGGAGATTACTTAGTTAGCACTTTGCAAAGTAATATTCTCTCACGAGCAGGTTCGATCCCCGCCTTGGGCACCTTTCTGTGTGGAGTTTATGTATTATCCCCCTGTTCTCTGTGGGTTTCCTCCGGGCTCTCCGTTTTCCTCCCACAACTTAAAAAAAAAACACTCATTAATTAATTGACCGATGACATCCTAATATATAGGAAGCAGTGGGTGGCAATGTGGCGCCGGCAAACTGCCTGGCCGCTGCCTCCTCCGCCACCTCTGTACCTCTGCGCTCTCCTCGCGCCTCTGAGTCCGTTCTCTGTCGAGTGAACAGCTTCAACAGTGAATGAACACGTGCGCGTCAAAAATGTAGAAATAAATTAATATTAGTATTGGATAAATGTATTATTATTATTGCTACTGGCAGACTAATGCCCCAGGTCCTTCTGATGGTGCCTCCTACATGGAAGGCGAAACTGCCGAGAAAGAGAAGCAACGCTAGGCGCGGCTATCCCAAAAGAGCGGCAATGATCGCACATGGAGCCGCGTACAAAACGGATCGTGGTAAGTTTGGGAGCGACTGAAAGGCTAGCGGGCGAGAAGGCAGAAAGAGCCGTCCGTGAAAGCGCCAGTTGAATGTCGTGCAACGGGGTGAGAACTGGGCAGAGCAGGATAAAGTCTCGCTCGCGAACGTGACCCGGGTCACCGACACGGCGAGTCACGACGCAGATCCCGTTTGGCGGAGGCTGACTGAGCGTTGTTGGTTGCATTCCCCGTTTTGTCGATTTTTTTTAAAATTTGGGTTTGTCATAGCCCATATTTTGCGGCCAAGTGGCCGTAAGGAAGGCTGTGGTTTGAGAGTGAGGCTGACATACCAAGTTAGGGGCTCACGAAATAAAAAAAAATGTAATGCGTGCGTACGCACTGTACGTGTGCGCGTGTCTGCGTAACGGATATCTCCGCGCGTCGTTTACGTTTAACGCACGGTCTTGGGTCAGTCCACTGCCAGATTGGGGGGGGGGGGGGTGGGCTTCGCATGGCGCGTGGGTCGCGTGTGTTGCTTGACCGTACTTCCCCACGCTAGTCAGTGACAGTTGGCAAGGCTTGCGGCGCGTGGGCCCAGATGCATGGCTGTACAGCACGGGCTGCCTTGCGTCCGGAATTATGCCCGGTGGGCACGCGTCTGAGCACCATCCAGCCTCTGCTTGCTTCCGTGCATCTGAGATCACGTTCCATACTGATGTACGTTCTCATGGCTCGATGCTCGAGATTGCATTTCTAAAGCTGTTCTTTCGAGACAGCCGTGTCGAGCGCTTCTCCTCTCCACGACGTTTTGTCTCCTGCATTGGAGACATCCTCGGGCAATATATATAGTGGCAGTTGGGGGGAGGGGGGTGGTGTCTCCCAGATTTTTTTTCAGTTGGCTGGTCATGTCACACGATAACGCCGCAGATTGATCACGCAAATCGGCTGTAGGCTGTTCTCTCGGCTCGGAGTCGATCGCAAATTTTCCACACGCCTGGTACGTGGGTGCGAAGGTGTGGAGCCGGGCTCGGTGTGGGTTTCACCTGGGAGACGAGGAGCTGCGTGAGGGATTTCGAGGCGGAGGTTGCTCTCCAGTCCATCGTACGAGAGAGCAGGGGGCGGCTGCGATGGCGACGCGACCGCGCGCCTCGTTTTGGAGCGTGGCGTGCGCGGCGAGCGGGATGCGGCGAAATCGGGCGCATTCCGCGTGCTTTGCTCACTGCGCGGCGCGCGCGCGCGCCAGTTCTCACGGCTGCCCGCCCGCGGTGCGTCACCCGATGCGAGCGGCGCGACGGCGGCGGCGCGACGGCGGCGGCGCGACGGCGGCGTGGCCCGTCGTGACGGCGGCGGCGGCGACAGACGTGACAGTCTTTGTGCACGTGTACGTGAGTGCGTGTGTTTTGGGAGCGGCAACTCAGTCGTTAGTGCGTCGCGCTTCTCACCTGGGCGACCCAAGCTCGAATCTCGCCCACAACCAATACCGGTGACGATTTTCTGGTCCTGGATCTCCCCTAGGTCGACTCAGCCTCAAATGGGTACCTAGTGCAGTGTATAAATATTTCCCCTAGGGAGACAAAGGCGTTCAGGCTGAGTGCTGGCCACCCACCCTCTTATGCGCTGTGTCGACCGTCACGTGTGCCACTCGATAACATCACGTGACCCTACGGTCTGTTAAGGCTGTGCGGGGGATGTTGCGTGCGTGCGGCAGGCCCGCCGAACAGCGGCAAGACGGCATTGGCGGCGCGCATTGCCGAGAAGTCCAACTTCCCCTTCATCAAGCTGTGCTCGCCGGACAAGATGATCGGCTTCTCGGAGAACGCCAAGTGCCAGGCCATCAAGAAGGTGGATCCACCCACTCTCACACCTGTTGGCTCACTCACACGCTTAGCCCTGCTCTCACCCACCCACCCACCCACTCAATCGCAGGAGAGCGTAAATACTCGCCCACTCCAGCAATCAGCCACACATTCACTTATCCACCCACCCACCCATGATTATCAACTCACTCACCCACTTATCCGCCGACCCACATGCTCAAACGTTTCTATTGGAACCCACATGTTCAGGCACCCACGCTGCCACGACACGCCCACCCACCGGCTCACTGCTCACTTGCTCGCGATCACCCTTTCACGTACGTACTTACTCTTCACTAATGCATTCATTCGTGCACTGGCCCATTCAGTGGAACCAGACACTTAACTCACTCGTGTACTTGCACGCGCTCTCGCCGAAACACCCATCCACCCGCCCACCGACTCGCTCGCCCACCGACTGCTCGCTTGCCTGCTCACCCACCCGCTCGCTCGCCGGCTCGTTTTTCCACCGCGAATCGTTTCTCAATCACTGCCGCTCTCATAAAGCTCTCGTGGGCTGGGAAACGCTCGCTCGAAGTGGCCGCTTTTCAAAATTAAATTGCGTCCCTGCGTACCCGCTCGAGCCCACTCACCCCCCCCCCCCGTCCTCATCCCCACCCAGCGGGCCACGCGTTGCGCGACAGGACGCTTGTTTTGCTGGACGGGGTAACAGATAACTATTAATAATGGCGAGGCAGCGTGAGATAGCATCGGGTAATTTTGCGAGCGCGAGTGCCCAGGGTCGTGCGTTTGGCCACAAAGCGCCGGGTCTGAGCCAAGACTCATTACGCCACTTATTTTGAGACAGATTATTCCGCCGAAACGAGTTATTAGTGCTCGTGGTCATTTTCTCAAGAGATTACCTGCTTCATGTCTTTCCGTCTTTTCCATCTTCTCCTTTGTGTTTTGTTTCGGGGTTTTTTCCGTTTCTTTCTCTCTTGTGCCCCCCCCCCCCTTCTAAAGCCAAGTTGTGACTCCAAATAAAACCGCCATTGTCTCGTGCGCCCCGCAGACTTTTGACGACGCATACAAATCTCAGCTCAGCTGCGTGGTCGTGGACGACATCGAGAGGCTTCTGGGTAAGGGCTGCAGGTGCCACCATCACCACTACTACCGCCAGCTGCAGCACCACCTCTGTCACCAGCAGCAGCCATTGCAGCATCACCAATGCCACCACTATCACCAACACAAGCAGTACCGCCGCCTCCTCCTCCCCTGTAACACGTGCCACCTGGTGCCCATGAGCAGGTACATATTGCTTCGGCGGCAGAATTTGAGGCATTCAAAATACTACTGAAGTAACGGCCTCGTTCATTGGCTCGTGAGCAGCAAGGTGGCACAGCCTTATTACCAAATACCACTTGCTGTCCTTAGGCCTTGTGGGCAGGAGCTGTGGCAGTGGTTTCAACTTAAATTGGTATCATCAGCGAAGCTTTCGGAGAGAGAGATTGTACCCCCCCTGCTGCTCTTCCCCGCATCCACCTTCCAACTGATGGTGGAATTCTGTTTGCAGCTCAGCGAGGTCAGCCTTGGTACATCTGGGGTGGGCGGTTGCTTTGCGCCTGCAGCCTGGTGCTTGTGCACGCTAGCACATGCGCCTGAGATAACTCGCGGGTGCTGCCCCGTGACCCACGAAACCTGAGTTTGATTCAAGTTCATGGCTAACATCAGTGGTGAATATCTGTACCAGTCCCTGGTGCTGTGTGGAAAGCGTCAGCACAAGAGTGAAAGTGGTGACCGGGTGTCATGCAGATCTCACTAAGTGCACGTTAACGATATAAACTACACGGCGGATCTCTGTCTGTGCCAGACTATGTCCCCATCGGCCCTCGCTTCTCCAACCTGGTGCTGCAGGCGCTGCTCGTCCTTCTCAAGAAGGCGCCACCCAACGTGAGTATAGAACTATGGGGTTGCGCAGGTGGAACCTCTTGGCCGGAACCCGGGCAGCGAACGGCGACGCGGGTCACCCCGCTTGGCGCGCTTCGCTGCGCCGACATCCGCGCCCCACGCGAAGCGCATGCCGTTACTCGCCCGTCCGTAGGCGCGAGCGGCGCAAGCGCGCGCGGGTCCGTCGCGGTTGAGGGCTCCCGAGCGGGCGAGCGACGGCGCGCGCTCGTCCCTTCCGTCCCGTTCGCCCGACGCCTCCGACCTCGCGGCGCCGCGAGCCGCGCGCCGCGCGTGAGCCCGCGCGGCCCTCCCCGCGTCACAAACAAAACGACGGCGGCGGCGGTGGCGCCCCGACGCTGCGGCGCACGCCGAGTACCGCCGCGCGACTCGACGCGTTCCCGTCGTGACGGCCCAGCACGCGCGCGCGCGCGCACCCGCCTCTCAGCTCGCCGCGCGGGAGTGAAAGGGCAGCCCTTATTTAGGTGTTTCCACCGCGCCACCCCTGCGCGGTAAAATAAAGGCACCGTGCAAGTTGAATGCGCCGGGGTTTCTCTGAGGGTCTTTTTTGTGCGAGGCATTCCGGCGCGCCGGCGAGCCCATCTCCTGCCGGGCGTCACTTCCCTGCTTGTGTGCGTTTGTATGGCGGCGGGCGGATTATGTAAATGTTCAGCTGGCTGCCCTCGGCCCTGGCTCCGATCCCCACGGCCGCGGCGCTGGGAAAAACGGCGGCGGCGGCGACGGGGCGGTCGTGACGGCGCGGCGCGGCGGCGCCCGCCGCCGGCGGTTCGCCCGCGCCCGCTCGCGACCGCTCGCCCGCGCCCCCTCCCCTATGCCCCCCCGCTGACGCCCGCTCGGCGATCCGCTGTGACCGACACCAACCACCGACCGCCCCCGCCACCGCGTCCCCCAGCGGCCACTCCTGCGGCACCACCCCCTCCGCGGTTCCCCGCGCTCGTCGGCGCACGCTGCTCTCCGCCGCTCTCTCGCACTCTGACCCGAGCCCCCCACGCAGGGGATTCGTTGGTGAGCGTCTGCCAAGTCGCCGGTAGCCTGGTGTAGGTGGCGCCTGACCGGCAGCAGCCACAGCCATAGCTAGAGGTGTGTTGATACTGGACGTGCTGTGACGCAGGAGCAGTGAATCTGCTTGCTCCTGCGTTCGTTGAAGGTGCCAAACAGGGTTTGCTTGGCACCGTGACGGATGGGCGGCTGTTGCTGCTGCCGCTGCGATGGTGTGACGATCAGCGCACTGCGCGAGAAGGCCCCCGCACAGTCCGTCGCAATCTCTCGTGCTCGCGTAGAAATTCGTCCGGCACCTGCGCTCGACCGCTCAGGTCACCGCTGCGTTCCTCTTGAGCGCGCTCTCTCCTTGGTTGCTGTTGTCGATGGCCGCAATCATTGGCTGCCATACCTCAACTGGCAAAACGTACGCGGCCTTCTCTGTATGCGTTGGTCAGATCGAACGTGCGTTGTGTCGCAGGACTGCCGCATCCAGAGCTTGCAAGCTCACTCGGTACTTTCTGCTGTTATAATAAATATCTGTCTGTCACACGAATGCGGGATCTGATCTGATGCGGTTCCACAACCGCGCTGATTTTAATCCCAGTAGATTACGGCACGGCCGAGCAGACCCTTTGACGCGCTGCGTCAAGTTGAGTATTCGTTAGAATTCGCCCGCTATGCAGTGCTCCCCGCATCGTACGCGACCAGTGACAGGTACACAGTCCATCTCCGTGTAGATTTGTTACGGCTCGAGCTATGAACATTGCCCTCCATTGCCGTTCTCACGGGAGAGCCGTTGCCCAAACGTCTGATGATGGCAACGCGGGAGGTGAAACGTCGCGAATGAGAGAGAGAAGGAACGCTCGACACGGCTCTCCTGACAGAGCAGCCATCGTGAGCAATCCTCACAACCTTTGGCATTTACATACTTAATGCTGCCTTCCATACAGTCTTGTAGTATCACGTCGCTCCTGTCACACAAGCTGTAGTCACGCTCAGTCGCTGTGTTTTACAGGGAAAGTTACATTTTCAAATCCGCTCGCCGCGTGTGTATGTGTGTGTGTGTAAGATCAGAGTTGCATAATGACTTCACTGGGTACTGATTTGGGGGGGGGGGGGATGCGTCCTACTTTCCGGCGCATCTTGTAATGCGGGTTTAACGGAGGTGTCGTGTAGCCTGACATCGACTGTCGTCGCACCACACGCCAACAGGCATCCACACTCACACCGCACTACGCCGTGGGGGGTACGGAGGCAGAGTTTTAAAGCCGGATGCCCTTTTTGACTCCAACCTCCTTTAGTTGGAAGGTCTTGGGATCGTTATTTGTCTGGGACCCCGTCCAGACCTCTTTTCCAAGAGAGATCCTGGCAGGAGTGTTACACTACAGACCTGTTTACCAAGAGAGACCCTGGCAGGAGCGCTGGACTCCACACCTGTTTACCAATAGAGACCCTCGTAGGAGAGCTGGACTCCAGACCTGTTTACCAATAGAGACCCTAGTAGGAGAGCTGGGCTCCACACCTGTTTACCAATAGAGACCCTCGTAGGAGAGCTGGACTCCAGACCTGTTTACCAAGAGAGACCCTAGCAGGAGCGCTGGAATCCAGACCTGTTCACCAAGAGAGATCCTGGCAGGAGTTTTACACTCCAGACCTGTTTACCAAGAGAGACCCTGCAGGAGTGCGACACTCCAGACCTGTTTACCAATAGAGACCCTCGTAGGAGAGCTGGACTCCAGACCTGTTTACCAAGACAGACCCTAGCAGGAGTGCTGGAATCCAGACCTGTTCACCAAGAGAGATCCTGGCAGGAGCGCTGGACTCCAGACCTGTTCACCAAGAGAGATCCTGGCAGGAGCGCTAGACTCCAGACCTGTTCACAAAGAGAGACCCTAGTAGGAGAGCTGGACTCCAGACCTGTTTACCAAGAGAGACCCTAGCAGGAGTGCTACACTCCAGACCTGTTCACCAAGAGAGACCCCAGTAGGAGAGCTGGACTCCAGACCTGTTTACTAAGAGAGACCCTAGCAGGAGTGCTACACTCCAGACCTGTTCACCAAGAGAGACCCCAGTGGGAGAGCTGGACTCCAGACCTGTTTACCAAGAGAGACCCTAGCAGGAGTGCTACACTCCAGACCTGTTCACCAAGAGAGACCCCAGTGGGAGAGCTGGACTCCAGACCTGTTCACCAAGGGACGTCCTGGCAGGAGCACGAGACTCCAGGTGACGCAGCTTTCGGGGTTTATTGGAACACACGAGCCCGTCCACCACGACGCGGTTCCGATCCACTCTCGTTCAGACGGGTCGTGCCACATGGCGCTTCGGGGCTCTTTGTCACTGCTAGCTGAGCGTCGTCCCAATCGAGGAATCGGCAGCTTCTCTTTCAGCGAGCGGGGAGTGAATCCGAGCGGAACTAAAGAACGATCATCGTCACCGCCGCAGCGGGGATCGCGGCCGCGGCCGCGTCTCACAGACGCAGGCCGCGGCCGTCTCGCCGCCGTAGGGGGCGGTGTGGCCGTGAGCGGCGATCCCGATCGAGTAACTCGAGGCGCAATCTTTCATCGCTCGGATGTTTGGCCGGTACTGATTATGCCGCTTGTTTTTTTTGTCGCAAATGGTGCCACGTTTTGACGAGCGGGGGCCTCTTCCGATCGACGGGAGAATGCTCTTGATCGGGTGAAATTCGCGACGGAGGAGCTGTAGTTGGAGGTTTAGGGGGGGGCCAGAGTGAGGATTCAGGGACAAGCTGAGCGGGGGGATGTGATGGTAGTGATGGGGGGGGCTGCGTCGGCAGCGGTGGGAGCAGAAGAGAGCGGAGGGATGTTCCGTGCCGCTGCACTGAGAACCGCTCGTACTTTATCTCCACGTGCGTGCGCACTTGCGTGCGGCCCAGGAAACCGTGCGCCGCCGGTGCCAAACTCGCTATCCCGTTGTGGCGCCTGGCCCTGGTGGCGGGCGGCCGTACGACCGGAGTGACCGGTCGCCTCGAAACCTTGGTTGCGGTTGATGTGATGGTTGTTGGCGGTTGCAGTGGAGGTGTTTTGGTGAGTGGTTGGCTCATAGATTTGCTTCTTAATTCAATGAAATGTTATCCGATGTTTCTATTGTGAGAGGCGGTGGTATCTTGGTGAGCCTGTCATCCAGCAGTGGATTAAGCAGTGGCTTAACCATTGTGGCCGATGGTTTGTGCATTTAGCTTTGAATACATTGACTCTGTAGAGTTCGATACCTAACCATGGCTAACATCGGTCGCTCGTGACATCTGAACCAGTCCTGGTCCCCAACCACATGCATCTTCTCTACCAGCGCAACACTGACGGGCATGGTGAAGTATGGTCAAAACAAGATGACCAACACGGCATGCAGAGGCTTTCAACTATTAGTGGATTGATAAGTGTGGTCTGATTATCACCATTTTATTGATGTGGCTTTACGCGTCTTGAAGTGCGATTATTGCTCTCAGGAGATGCTCTGTTAAACGTTCCTCCTCGCATCATCACGCTTCAGAGAAATTGCCGAGGAGATTGAGGAAGTCTCCAACTTGGGAGGCGAAACGTCGCGAAGGAGAGAGGAGGAACGCTCGACACGTCTATTCCGCAAGAACAGCATTTCAGAGAAAATCTCATTGTTATCGTTTTCAACTTGTGAATTACAACGCTATCACACACGGTGGCCGTGACCGCAGACAGTGTCCTTTGCTTGACCGTTATAGCTGCGTTTTGTAAGAAAGACCGCAAGGCTACGGTGGGAATTCCACCACCAAAGCCAATAGCGCGACAACCCACGATGCACAACGCATCAGCCGGCATTCCATGCGGCGTTTTTTTTTTTCAAAGAGTGACATTTTACTTTTTGGAGAAAAATTTCCCAACGTAATCCAATGGGCGCAAAAACTCCCCCAACAAAACGGAAGGGGGGTGGGGGGGTGGTGGATATCTGGATAGATGTCTACTGCTTTCAGCCGGTGTGGTTGGTGATTGACACCATATCCAATAAATTTCTTTAAATAGCGGCTGAATGAGCCGCAGTACCTGCTGTGCTAAGCACCATTTTACCAGCGCTGGGGGATTTATGCAAAGCCGGAATTAGTTTTCACTCTTCAATGCTCCTGTTGTGATTTTGGCACAATGGGAAAACTCGAGACACTGCCAAGTGCCCCGTAACTCCTTCTCTTTCTTGGCAGCAAATATGATTTTTCCAGCTAGAATATTTCGTTGGTCCCAGGCTGGTGCGGAGAGAGAGAGAGAGCAGTGGTCACTCGAGCGGGTGGGTGTGCGAGCGGGCGGGCTGAGCGGTCTGCGAGCGCGGTGTGTGCCACCGGATGGGGACGCACACGGGGTGTGCGGTTTGTGCGGTGTGCCGGTGGTGCTGCCGCTCGTGGCGGTAGTTGTGGTGGTGGTGGTGTGGGCTGCAGCTGTGGAAGTGGAGAACCCAGCGGTGGCCTGGCCCAGGCCTCGAGGGCCCTTTGAGCTGCCACCGCGGGTATCCGACCGCGAGACTCGCTGCTGCTCGGTCGCTCTACGCGTCCTCGCACGCACGCACGCACACATACACGACTCGGGGTTTTTTCCACTGCAAAGACACTTGTTTTTCCTACAGCCCCCTTGGCAGAGGGGTTCGTGTAGGTCTGCGATATTGGGAGCGTTTGCGGAACTTTTGCGCGCATTCGGAGGGTCGTTGACTTTGCGTTTTGTCGCACTCGAACACTTGTACAAGTTGTCGCTTCTGGAACCGCAACATTTTTATTCTTTCTATGTCAGTCGACAAATCTGCAACTGGTTTTGTTTATCGCTATGGCTAAAAAACATCTGTGGCGTTGTATGTAGCGACCAAACAGTTTTTAAAAATAAGCCACGTTCATTTTAAATAGTAGTAGCTTTAAGTTTTTAAACTGCAACCTCACGGATCCTTCGCTCAAACGCGATTAAACGTAAGCTGTGTTCCGCGTACAACTGGGCTGCCGTGTATCGCACAGTGGCGCCGTTCAGCATGCAGGGGCAGGAACGGTTCATCTGAACCTTCGTCGAACTCACCATCCCATCATTCCTCTGCGTCTCCCTGACCCGCCAAGCGCTCGCTCAGCGCTCTCGGTCACGGGACGTCACTCTCGCTGGTTAGCCCGCGGCCGTCGGGCTCGCTCGAACCCGCGGCACCTACGCGGACGCGCGCGTCCCTCCGCGCGCGGCGAGCCGCGGCCCTCCCCGCCGTCCGCCGGACCCTGCCCCGGGGTCCGGCCCGTCGCTGCGGCCCCCGCGCTGACGTTGGGAAGAGCGCGAGCGTGACTGCTGGGGCGCGTCTGCGTGGGAGGTGGGGTCACTTCCCGGAGACAAAGGCGGCGCATAAGACTCTTATTTTTAATCAGATTAGAGACGGGGTCAAACTTCGTATCAATTAAACTCCGGGTTAGAAAACACGGGGGACGTTTCTCGGCTGCGCGCGCATTGTGCTTGTGGCGCCGCAGACCGAGCGCTCGGGGGAAATTGAAAAAAAAAGTTTCAAAAAATAAAAAGCGAATAGCGAGAAAATAAATAAATAAGTGCCAATTGAAGGCTTGGTTAAAATTAACCTTGCGTCTCCGGCGGACCTCCCAGCGGCGTTGTGCCGCCAACCGGGAGGCCGACGGCAAAGCGACCCCCGAAGCTGAGTGCACGTGCATCGGTGTATCGATAAGCGAGCTGCTTCGCCGCCGTTTCTCGCCGAGATTCGATCCTGAGCTCGCCGAGCGCCGGTCTCAGGTGCGGGGTGCGGCCTGGGCGGAGCGGCGCGGCAGCGTCGTTCCGCCGTGGCCGTGCCGTCGCTCGCGTCCGCTGCCCGTCGGGTGTGCGGTACGGCCCTGCGCGCACGCGCGGAACATTGCGCGCGCGACTGCGTACGAACGGAGATCTGGAGCCTCGGGTTCGTGCGTGCGCCCGTAGTCATACGTGTGCGCGGGCACGTGCGACTTGGCCCGTGAGTTCGGTCCGGCGGCCCACGTTCGATTCTCAACATCGGTGGTGAATGTCTGAACCGGTCCCCGCTTCGGTGGGTACCTGGTGTGGTGCATTATACATTGCATGTCGTTCTGCAGCGATGTGCATATTTAAAAAAAAACCCAAAAAATTCGTTGCTGATTTTCCGTTCTAGTGTCGTTGTTGTCGGCGTGCCGTTCTTTCCGCAGCTCTGGGCAGCGCTTTGTGACCCTCGGGTGAAAAGCACGATAAAAATGCAATTATTATTCCAAACATCAGCATCGGGGGGAACGATTTCCTTGAGAAGTGGTGCTGCCCTCACCACCCCTCGTGTTCGATGCTCGCCTCATTGTTAATACTTGTCCCATGAGCTTGAGAACTCTCTGATTTGAATCCTTACGGCAACCCTGGTTGATATTGCCGCTGTATTAACTGTAAATACTACATTCTATCTGCTTCATAGTGGGTGTGAAAGGTCCCGTGACGTCATTTGAAAAGAGCAGGCCCACGCGAGCTAGCGGCATCATCCAGATTGTGCCACGTTTAAAAAATACTCTCCCAAATTACATTGCGATGCCTTTGACGTGAGAGGCGGAAAGTCGCGAAGGAGAGAGACACGCGACACTCGACGCAGCTATCCCGAACGAACAGCCACGGGGAGCCATTCCCATACATCGAGAGCAGCGAAAACCCGCAGAGGTTCATCGCACATTTCTAAATCGCGCGGCTCGCACAGCAATAACATCCTTGCGCTACGAGGATGGCGCGGCCATCGGTCGTACGTGTCGACGCGCGCGCGGGTGTCTGCGCGTTCCGGCGGCAGGGCCGGAAGCTGCTCATCATCGGCACGTCGAGTCGCAGGGAGGTGCTGCAGGAGATGGAGATGCTGGACGCCTTCAGCACCACCATCCACGTGTCCAACATCTCCAAGGGCGAGCAGCTGATGGACGCCCTCGAGGTGAGGGGAAGCGCCAGCGGATCGGGAGCGAGGGCCGCCCCCTCCTGCTGCCTCCAGCCGCGTGGCCGCACCGCACCCTTGGAAGCAATTAGTGATGCGGCGATGATGTCCCCAGCATGGGAGATCAAACGTCACAAAGGGGAGAAAACGCTCGACACGGATTTCCCGAAATAACAGCTTCTGCGAGCGATTCTGAAGTTCTTATAATAATAAGTTAGAGCACCGTACAAAACTAAGATTGGGTGGGGAAAAAAACCACCAAGTAACCAGGTTGATAAACAGTGTAAATTATCAAACCCCGTAACCATTTAACGAAATAACGCTCCAGCGGAGAGAGTACGCGCTCTCTCTACAGAGAGTCTATTAAGCTGCTTAGTCGGAGTGCCAAGCCACAGTGGATTGCACTCGCGGATTCGCGGGCGGGCTGGATGAGGCCGCCCGTGTCCGCCGCCGCCTCTCGCCGTCTCGCATCACGGCGATCCACACCAGGCACGAGCCGGTGATTCTTCTGTCTGGTGCTTGCCGGTGCCAGGGCGTCCACATTGTGGTAACATCCGTGCCTCCCGGAAAGACATTTCTGCCCCGAAGCGTTTTGATCCCCTCCTCGGGTGTCTTTGTAAAGTTTTTGTGTTCTCCCCCTTTTCTGCGTGGGATTCCTCCGGTTTCCTCCCATTGGTCAATAGTAGCGGAGGAGCGCTCGACACTGCCATCCAGAAAGAGCAGCTTTTGCAAGCAATCGTGATAAAATCACAATCAATATAACGCAGTGTCTGGCAGCCTGGTGCTGGATGATTACATGATCTTATGCACAGGGTAATGGCCAAACTTTATAACAATCTGTATAGTACGACCACCATTAAACAGAGTAAAACGTGTTTCTAACAGCAGCAATAAAAATACTAAAATAGACAAATATATTATTTGCAATGCAGACCGCCGTCTTGAAAGTAGCGGACAGCGTCTGAAGTCCGTTGAAGCGAGGTTTTACCGGAGAAACTCCACAGAAAGGCACCCGAGTCGGGATTCGAACCCGGGACCTTTATTCCCGCGAGACACGGCGAGCGTCCCTGCTGTGCCGCGTTGCCGCCCGCTGTATTTAAAAAAAAAAACCGAACGTCGCAACCGTACTGAAACCCGTGAGTGGCACTGCCCAACCCCGTCACTTTTCCGCAGCAACTGAGCAGCTTTGAAGACAAGGAGAGGGCGAAGATCGCGCAGTACGTGGTGGGCAAGAAGGTGTGGATCGGCATCAAGAAGCTGCTCACACTCATTGAGATGTCCATGCAGGTTCGTGTCACGCTGAGATGTCCATGCAGGTTCGTGTCTCACTGAGATGTCCATGCAGGTTCGTGTCTCACTGAGGTGTCCATGCAGGTCCATGTGTCACTCATTGAGATGTCCATGCAGGTTCGTGTCACACTCATTGAGATGTCCATGCAGGTTCGTGTCTCACTGAGATGTCCATGCAGGTTCGTGTCTCACTGAGATGTCCATGCAGGTTCGTGTCACACTCACTGAGATGTCCATGCAGGTCCATGTGTCACTGAGATGTCCATGCAGGTCCATGTGTCACTCATTGAGATGTCCATGCAGGTTCGTGTCACACTCATTGAGATGTCCATGCAGGTTCGTGTCTCACTGAGATGTCCATGCAGGTTCGTGTCTCACTGAGGTGTCCATGCAGGTTCGTGTCTCACTGAGATGTCCATGCAGGTTCGTGTCTCACTGAGATGTCCATGCAGGTTCGTGTCTCACTGAGATGTCCATGCAGGTTCGTGTCACGCTGAGATGTCCATGCAGGTCCATGTGTCACTCATTGAGATGTCCATGCAGGTTCGTGTCTCACTGAGATGTCCATGCAGGTCCATGTCACGCTCATTGAGATGTCCATGCAGGTTCGTGTCACACTCACTGAGATGTCCATGCAGTACCCCCCGTGTTGCCATGTCTCCCTCTCTCTACCCCGTGTGTCTCCGTCTCTCTCTACCCCCCCCCCATCCCCTTGCAGACCGAGCCACACCTGCGCGTGAGCAAGTTTCTCTGCTTGATGGAGGAGGATGGAGGGTACGTCTGCTAGCGATCACCGGCTTCACCCGAACTCGCAGCGTTACCTGTACGGACGGCCCGTCTGCCAGTCCACTGCTGGATGAGGGCCTCCCCACGTCGAGTGAACTCGAATCGGTGCAGTCTCAGAATACAGATGCGGATGCATAGCAGTAGAGTCCAGTGGTTCTTACCCGTGGCGTGGTGGCAGATTTTGCCGACATTGACAGCGGCAAGGAGTGTCAGAGCTGATCCAGGACAGCCCAACACCTCCCCCCACCTGTGCCTCCCACATGGACCCGCGCGGTGAAGTATGGTCGGGTCAACGCTCACAAGCCACGCGGCGTGGGGAGGACTTCACTCCGTAGTGGTGTCATTCGACGAACCTTGTCGTGGGAACTCTTGTTCACCTCACCGTGGAGTGAGCTGCAACAAGCGTTATCGGCAAAATGTTTGTGCATGTGACCGTTTAATTTGTGTGGCTGTGTCGGAGGGTGGAGAGATTTAACACAGATTTGGTTCCATCGGTATCTGTTGTTCCGATCGTACTGACGACCGTTTATATCGCGCTGTCGCAAAGCAGCGCCCTCGCGTATTTACGTGGCCTAACCCAGCAGCGTGAATGGTCGTAACGTTTACTTTCAGCATAATTATTATTGTTTCTCTAATAATCACACTGTTCATCACCATTGCTGTCCCCCAGGCTACAGGGATCGTGAGATGGGGAACCAGCGGCGCGCGAGGATGGAGCGCTAGGATGGAGCGCTCGCGAGTCACCCGGCACTCGCCCGCCCTGCGCTGGGCTCGGAGCCATGCGCCAGCTCAGCACGCTGCACTCCACTCGTCCACTCACCCTCGCACCCACTCACCCACTCACTCACTCACTCACCACTCACCCTCGCACCCAGTCACCCACTCACTCACCCACACACCTACTCACCCACCCACACACCTACTCACCCACCCACACACCTACTCACCCACCCACACACCTATTCACCCACCCACACA
>JAZEWT010000023.1:2866378-2880609 GCA_036362905.1 Mordacia mordax | reverse complement strand
GAGGCCTCTCCGCGTTGCACGGTCGTTGCTTATTCGTCCGGCTGTGTCAGCGATACGGTGGCGCTCAGAGAGACCACGCAGCGTCCAGTTGCGGTTCGCGGTGGATCGGTCCCGAGTTCTGGTGCTGAGCACCGCGCGTGCTGGCTCCTTCTCGAGGCACTGCGGTGGCGCGCGCTGTTGTTTCGGAATGGAGGGCTCGGCTGCGGCGGTCCGAGCAAGTGGCGATGTTGGCACAGGCGATGGGGCCATCAGCGCCCGTGCCATCGTTGCCTGGGTGCAGAGTCGGGTGAGGAGGTAACCGAGCGCTAGTAAGCGGTGGTGGCAGGATCTCATGATGTTGTTTATCTGACTGCCTCGTGAAGCGTCGAGTGTTGTGATTAATTATCGATTAGCAGGCGCCCTTATCAAAGGCGATTTACATCATTACAGGGGTGCAAGGAAACCAGAAAGAGGTGGGGGGAGGCGACAGCTGTGATTCTTAGGTGAGATGACAGCGCGATGTTGGAGCCAGCGATGAGGACTCATTGGAAGAGCTGACCGATGGCAAGGCATTGACTGCTTCCGAGGAATCGTGCAGCTGAGTTGTCTGGATTGAGCTGGAGGTGGTTGTAGAGGAGCCGCTGCTGCCGTGCTGCAGTGCAGCAGTGCTGCAGTGCTGCAGTGCAGCAGTGCAGCAGTGCAGCACTCTCGGCTGCCTGTGCTGTCAGACTGGCTGAGCGTGGCATGGAGCTGGATGTTGTCTGAATGATGCAGTAACGGCTGCCGCAGTCAGTGAGGTGGCTGAGTGGTGAAACGTGGTGGTGGTGGTGGTGGTAGAACGGAACCTTGAGGGACCCTGCGTGTGGATGTTCTGGTGGGTGTTGTTGAACCGCCACGTTCGCTGAAAGATGCGCCCGAGGATGCCTCCAGCGTGCGAGGGCGAAACGTCGCGAGGTGGAGAGAGGGGGAGCGATCGACGCGGCTGTCCCGAGAGAGCGGCTGTCCCGAGAGAGCGGCTGTTCGAAGCAATCATCACGCATTGAGCCGTGAAAACCTACACCGTTACAATGATGTCAAAGTCTGTGGAAAGGTGGTGGAGTAAGATGTCGTGGTTGATTTTGTAAATTAGTCATCGACAACCTGTGGCAGGTTGTCTGGTTTAAAATTTGTCATTACATGCTTGCTACTGTGTCGCAGTGGATAGTGCTGTCGCCTCATAGCAAGAAGGTCCCAGGTTCGAATCTCGGCTCGGGTGCCTTTTTGTGTGCAGTTTGCGAGTTTCTCTCCCCGTGTCCGCGTGGGTTTTCGCCGGGCACTCCGGTTTCCTCCCACAGTCCAAAACCACGCTGCTGCATAGGTTAATTGGTTCACAGACTAAATTGCCTGCAGTGCCCGGTGATGGACTGGCGTCCAGTCGTGGGTATATCCCTGCTTTGCGCCCTGTGTCTGCCGGGATAGGCTCTGGCTCACCGCAACCCTGCACAGGACTAAGCGGTTTCTGACACTGAGATGAGACGCTTGCTGCATTAGCCTTGGACAAGTGGTTACTGTGGTCAGAATTATTTTTCTTCTATTGAATAAAGTCGCTCTGATGATTGCTTCGAAAATCTGCTCTCTCGGGACAGCCGTGTCGATCGCTCCCTCTCTCCTCTCGACGTTTCGCCTCACGTTAGAGACATCCTCAAGCGCAGTGTGTGGTGCCTGTCGCTCCTATATATGTGGGTACTGTGTATGTGTCAAGTCATCTTTTGTTGTGTGAGGTCTACATCTGAAGCACATTAACACTCATCTCCTTGTCTCCTATATATATGGGTACTGTGTATGTGTCGAGTCATCTTTTGTTGTGTGAGGTCTACATCTGAAGCACATTAACACTCATCTCCCGATCGCTCTGCCGTTGGCGTCTCGCTGCCGCCCGCCTCTGAACGCCGACCCACACCCACCGCGCAGGCTCATCCACGCCGGACAGCTGGTGAACGGCGTCGCCGGCACGACGACCATGGCGGCGCCGCCGTACCTCTCCGCCGCGTGGTTCCCGGCCGAGCAGCGGACCACGGCCACGGCCATCGCCTCGCTCATCGGATACCTGGGCGCCGCCTCCGCCTTCTTGATCGGCCCGGCCGTCGTGCCGGCGCCGGGGCCCGCGCCGGGGCCCGCGGAACTGCGGCTCATCTCCCAGCGCATCGACATCCTGCTCTACGCACGTACGCGACGGTGGCACTGACTGGCGACAGCGGGGAGCGGTGGCGCAGCGGTCGGCGCGCTCGGCTACGAGCCCGGCGACCCGAGTTCGAATCCCGCTCACGGCGAACACCGGTGACGATTTTCTGAACCGGTCCTGGGCCTCCCCTGGGTCGACTCAGCCTCAAATGAGTAGATAGTGCAGTGTATAAACATACGCACTATGGAGACAAAGGCGGCCGAGCGTGGTGCTGGTCACCCACCCACCTCGTGTGCCGTGTCGACCTTCATAGGTGCTCACTAACAGCACTTGACCCTACAGTCTGTTCAGGCCATATGGGGTATCTTTGGTTTTGTTTTTTTTAAACGGATAATGGTGGTATGATGATGAAGGTGGCAATGGCAACGGTCCTGGTGGTCGCAGCGTTGATGGTGGTGGTCGTGGATACGTGACGGCGCAGCGGACAGCGATGAAAATGACCACGCGCAGCATGCAGCTTGCGTCGTGAGCGAGGCGCGTGATCCAATCGGAAGGGTGGGAACGGTTCGCAAGAGAACGCAGTTTCCTTAATCGACTCGAGTCGGGCTCAGAGCAGTGCTCGCTCACTCGTTCATCATCATCATCATTATGGGATCTCCGCTTAGTCCTGTGCAGGGTAGCGAGGGGCCGGAGCTTATCCCGGCAGACACAGGCCGCAAGGCGGGGCTATACCCAAGATCTGACGCCACTATATCCCAGGGCACACGTTTTGGAGTTATTTACTCAGCAGGCCAATTGAACTAAGCAGCAGCGTGTCTTTGGACGGTGGGAGGAAACCGGAGTACCGAGCGAAAACCCACGCGGACACGGTGAGAGCACACAAACTCCACACAGGAAGGCACCCGAGCCGGAAATCGAACTCGGGTCCTTCTTGCTGTGAGGCGACGGCGCTACCCACTGGGCCACCGCCTTGCTTACTCATATCGCATCTGAGAAACCCCTTATCGTTGTAACTGCACCTTCTTGCTTCCGAGAATAAGTGTCACGGCTCCCGGCATCTCCACCCCCCCTCTGTGACCACACACAGAGGTGGCGTTTGCGGGCTTGCTGCTGGTGCTCATCCTGCTCTTCCTGCCGGCGCTTCCCCCGCGCCCGCCCAGCGTCTCCGCCGCCGCGGCGCGCCTGCCGTACCGCGCGGCCTTGTGCAAGCTCGCCAGGTCGGCGCTCGGCAACGCGGCCACCCCCGCCTCGCGTCGGCGCTGCGCCGCGATCTGCCCTGCAGACGGGGGTTGGCGCGGTCGTGCGGAGACAAACTTCTACCAACAGTTCAATGCTTAATGGAATGAGTAACCATACCGCCTGCACGTCTCTATTGTGCATTGCGTTATTCCTGGCTCTTCAGGTTTTCTGAACTGAATAACACGAGCGATAGCCACCGCTGGCATTCAGTGTTGTATAGAGATATGTTTTACTCGATAAGAGTGAGTTTTCAGCTAGTGGAGTATTAGCCCCATACAGCCCACAACTAACACTACAGGGCTAACAGCACGTTGTAGGGTTGACATCTGACCAGCTTTGACCCAGGTAGTCCAGTAATTGCACAGCAGTGTGTGGGTGACAGGAATTGATTTGTGACCAGGTCTGCTACAGATTACTGAACCGTACTGTGTACACAGACAGCATACATTTCATCAGAAGGCTTGCTTGACCAATGTTATCGATAAAATCCATTTTTTGGGTTAGGTCGCGCAAAAAATTGTGTCGTAAACCGTCCACCATCCGACGCATCCAATAAATAATGTTTGTCACGTGCACAGATCGTGCCAATTCTTCGCGATCTCAGCGCAGCGGTGCATTGGAGAGCAAACCCACAACATTTACAGTGAAATCCGACGTTTCACTGATTATTACCATCAGCATCGTGAGGAGCTCGCGAGAGTTTGGGACGAGTAGCGTTAGCAGTGTGCTCTAGCGTTGACTTCTTTTGTATATAAGGAGGCTGTGACGTAATCACGTGCTCACTTGCCTGGAGCCAATGGGGGGTAGGGGGAAGGGGTAACACGCCATGCAGGTGTTACAAGTTGGGTTAATCAGACTTATTGAGGTGGGCGGCACGGTGGCCCAGTGGGTAGCGCTGTCGCCTCCTCACAGCAAGAAGGTCCCGGGTTCGAATCTCGGCTCGGGTGCATTTCTGTGTGGAGTTTACATGTTCTCCCCATGTCCGCGTGGGTTTTCACCGGGCACTCCGGTTTCCTCCCACAGTCCCAAAAAACATGCTGCTGCATAGGTTAATTGGTTTGCAGACTTAAATAGCCCGTAGTGCCCAGTGATGGACTGGCGTCCTATCGTGGGTATATCCCTGCCCTGCGCCCTGTGTCTGCCGGCATAGGCTCTGGCTAATCGCGACCTTGTACAGGACTAAGCGGTTTCCGACAATGAGATGAGATTTGTTTAGGTGCTTGGAACTACGCGAGTGAGATTTAGACACGTGGCATAGTTTAAATAACCCCCCCCCGCTGCGTGTCTGGTTCGTGTGTCGCGACATCGCTGCAGGAGCCGGCAGTTCTGGCTCATCGCCCTGGCCTACGGCATCGGTTCGGGCGTCGTGGGTGGCTGGAGCGGGGTCCTCGACGTCATTCTCAGCCCGAACGGCGTGCCGCAGGTCACGGCGCGCTCGCCGCCGCGCGCGCGCGCAGACGCGGTTCCGCCGCGCCGCCTTGCGCGCGCCTCGAGCGCCGGACGCCGCCGCCGTGCCGATTTGCGAGCGCTTCGAAGGGAAACCGGTGCCTCGCCGCGCAGTCGCCGGCGGCGCGGTCGCCGTCCACCTACGCGCTCGCTCGTGGTGCCCTCGATCAAACCTCCCGCTCCATGAGCGCCTCTCGTTCGCTTGACAGTTCTTCACCACGCTGGTTGGTGCCGGTTGGGAAAGGGAGGCGGTGCAGTCACGGGGGCGCGGTAGGACGGTGTCCCTGGGTTTGCTGCCCTCTGACACCAGCGGCATTCATCTCACCGAGTTGCTTTCACAGTAACAGCAGTAGTTTTTGGTTAAAACTGGCCACTGTTTTTGGGGCCTTTATAAGAAGTCAGTTTCTCATTGCATTTAGGCTCAGTCTGCTGCACGTGAATAAAATAAATATAACCGTATGTATGATTTACATAGACAATGCAACAAACCTGTATCCACAATGTTCTTGGAGGGGATAAAAACAACAAGTTAATCATCCATAGTGATGTGGGGGGAATACCAGTGGCTTAGATAAAATTAAACAATGAAAAATGTCAAATACATCCTTGGGGTGAAAATGTAGCTGTCTGTTTTTGTTGCGAATTAATCGGTCACAGATTTTCGTTCAACGTACGATTGAGGGTGGAATTCCACGTTCTCGTACAATTATTTCATAGCCCAGATGATCTGTACTAAAAACATGCCACAGTGACCACCACGTTCTCTGGATTGATGGATCTCCCGGGAAGCTAAGGTGCACCCCAAGCTTGTGGCCAATGACAAGTTATGCAACACGCAACAACAGCTGCCGTTCTCCACTAGGTGGTGGTGATATCGCCACGGCACTTGTGCCAGGCTTGGTGCACCTTGAAGCCCCATCATGTGTGGAGAGCTCGTTGCTGACAGGAGATCGTGGGATGGACCCATATATCAATTGATATAGAGATGACCAACAGATGCACCACCTGTAATCCCAACTGTGCCACCTCGCTGCATTTTAACCACGCGGTGCACCACTCGTGGGCATCCTTCATGTGCAGCAGATGATCAGACCGCACAATTGTTTATTTACAATGCAGGGAACAAAGACGTTCATCAACAATCCTTGGAGGAAACTTTAATTCGATGGCTTTCGTGACCAATGCTATCCACGAATTCCATGTTTCGTTTAGGGCATGTAAAAATAAAACACTTTTTTTATAATGATGTAGGTTTTCACGGCTCGATGCGTGACGATTGCTTCGAAAAGCTGCTCCCTCGGGACAGCCGCGTCGATCGCTTCCTCTCTCCACCTCGCGACGTTTCGCCCTCGCACGTTAGAGGCATCCTCAGGTGCAATATGCGTGTGAAGTGCCTGTCGCTCCTCTATATATGTGGGTACTATGTAGGCGTTGGGTCATTTCTGTTGTATGGGGGTCTACATCTGAATCACATCAACACGAATCTCCTTGTCCTATTCTCACCCCCGGAACTGCGATAACCCCCCCCTCCTGTTTTATCTGTGACGAATCCCCGAATATTTTTTACGACAAACATTTTTTACGTGACCTGCGTGACTGTGCAACTAACCGTGTCCCGTGACACTGTGTTTGAACAACAGACGAAAGCCGGCTGGGTGGGTTTTTCCTGTACCACTGTTGGGAGTTTCGTCGGCATCATCATATCCAGGTAAAAACCCACCTCTCTCTCTCTCTCTCTCCTCACACCTCTTGGGTGCCACCTCGTCTCCTTGTGCAGACGCCGATTGACAAGTGATGATGCATCTTGAGTATTAACTGATGTCGCACGCGCTTTACGAAATCGCTCCGTAAGGTTATGTGCAATGGACGAGACTGGTCGTGGAAAGCAGGTTAAAGGAGTGAGTCTTTCTTGACAGATGGCTGTTGAGAGCACCCGGCTTACCGACTGGCTGCTGCTTGCCTGTCACTTCTCAGCGATTGTGAAGGGCAATTTACTTGAACTCGGCTATATACGCTAATGTACGGGGCGGCACGGTGGCGCAGTGGGTAGCGCTGTCGCCTCCTCACAGCAAGAAGGTCCCGGGTTCGAAGCTCGGCTCGGGTGCCTTTCTGTGTGGAGTTTGCGATTTCTCTCCCCGCGTCCGCGTGGTTTTTCTCCGGGCACTCCGGTTTCCTCTCACAGTCCAAAAAACATGCTGCCGCACAGGTTAATTGGCGCGCAGACTAAATTGTCCGCAGTGCCCGTGATGGACTGGCGTCCCATTGTGGAAATATCCCTGCCTTGCGCCCTATGTCTGCCGGGATAGGCTCCAGCTCACCGCGACCCTGTAGAGGACTAAGCGGTTTCTGACAATGAGATGAGATCAAATAGTAATGTGTGCCCGTAAAAAAAAACGAAACGACCGCAGAGATGAAGAAGCGATGAGACCAGTACAGGAGCGGCCTGGATGATAGTCTTCAGCAGTGGATAGATAATGACTGATGGTGATGATGATGCAAACTCAGTATCGTATATTAGAGCCACTATATATCATAGACTACAGCCACTATGTCGAACGCTCTTCTCAAAACGTTGAGATTCGGATGATTCCCGCATGCTCACATGCCGAATCATTCACGGTATGAACGACAAATATCTCAGAAGCCCCTGGGCTTCTTGTTGTTGTTGCTGATCCCTCCGCGTCTCGCGACCCCCGTTTGGGCGGCGGCGGTGACATGGCGTGCACGCGCGACAGGTTCGCCGACTACTTCGCGGGGCAGCTGAAGGCGATGCTGCTCGTGATCTACACGGCCGCCACCCTCTCCGCCGTCTGGTTCACGCTCATGTCCTACGGCAACGTTCCCTTCCTGCCGTTTGACACAGGTGCGAGCGCGCGCTATTGGGGGCGCGACACGAGCGCGTGGCAAGGCTCGTACTGCTCCCTCGCCGGCTCTTGTGTCCCCAGTGCACGTGGTATACGTACCACTCGAGGTGCTCACCAAAAGCTCAGACTAAAGGGTGGGTGGCGCCGGACTGCTTCCGATGACAATACTTTCACTATCCCTCCAAGCGACCATGTTTATGCGCTTCCATGCGCTGCTTTAAGACGCGTGACAAGGTGCCCCGCCTGGTGTTGATAGACGGCAATGATTGGAACCACGTGGCTGCTTATGCAGCGGTTTGCGCATAGCCCGAATGTTGCCCTCGTGTATTCAAGGTGTTCAGCTGGCGCTCTCATCCTGGCAGCTGTTGTGCCCGCAGCAAGCGCTTAATTTCATGCCGTTGTCTGACATCGAGTGATGTCACCGTTATTTTTGCGAGCGTTTTGATTGGCTCCTTCGTCTCACAAAGTGACACCAGTGTCACAAGCAGGGTATTTAAAAAAATACGACCCACTATCAAACGTTATAATGATGTAGGTTTTCATAGCTCCGTGTGCGAAATTTCTCTGAAGAGCCGTTCTTTCAGCATAGCCATGCCGGGATAGGAGGAACGCTTAACATGGCTATCCCAAAAGAACAGCTCTTCAGGGCAAATCTCATCATTGCAGCGCTGTGTGACCCTCGGGTGAAAAGCGCTCTAGAAGTGCAATTATTATTATTATTATGACACCTTCATCATGAAAGCACCAGCACCACAGGATGTGGGCAGACCCTCCTCCAGCAGATCCTGCGCGTCTGCAAGCAGCGTCAGTGACTAGCACGGGCAGGAGTTTGATCCCCACCGTGCTTTGCGCGGCGCCACGTCGGTCGTTCCGCCGTGGCCGCAGGCAGCCTGTACGCGTGCACGCTGCTGCTGGGCATAAGCACCAACAGCAGCATCCCGCTGTTCTTCGAGCTGTTCGTGGAGACCACCTTCCCCGTGCCCGAGGGCATCACCTGCGGCGTCGTCACCTTCCTCAGCAACTTGTTTGCGGGGCTGCTGCTGGCCTTCCTCATGGTGTATCCCAAAGGCAGGTTCTCGCTCCCCCCCCGCACGCGCACACGCGCGCGCACGTGCACGCGCACACGCACGCGCATGCCGATGGCACTTCGGTTGCGGTTTAGCCCAGAGACGATGAGAAATGAGTCCCCGGGCGGCAGGGTGGCGCAGCTGTAACATCTGCGCCTCCGGAAAGAACGGTTCTCGCCCGAGCAGGTTCGATCCCCGCCTTGGGCACCTTTCTGTGTGGAGTTTGTGTATTATCCCCCTGTTCTGCGTGGGTTTCCTCCGGGCTCTCCGGTTTCCTCCGGGCTCTCCGGTTTCCTCCCACAACTTAAACAAAACACTCATTAATGAATTGACCGATGACATCCTAATATATAGGAAGCAGTGTGTGGCAATGTGGTGCCGGCAAACCGCCTGGCCGCTGCCTCGTCCTCCTCCTCCGTGCTCTCCTCGCGCCCCTGAGTCGTTCTCTGTCGAATGAACTCTTTCGACAGTGAATGAACACGTGTGCGCGCGTCACCAAACCCGTAGCGTCACATTTGGAAAGCTCAGCAGGTTTAAGTCTAAATGGTGCCTGGATATTTTGCGGATTGATGACAACCGTGCATAGCCGGTATTCATTCCTTTATTCATTATCGGTCCCCGCTCAATCGTGTACAGGGTTGCAGTGAGTCGGGGCCTATCCCTGCAAAAACAAGGCGCAATGCAGGGCTGTGCCCAGGATGAGACGCCATTCCATCACAGGGACTCGGGGGCAGTTTAACGGCTGTCTTTTCCCAGCAAGAGCTTGACGATCGTGTAATTGTGTCAAACAGGGAATAGCATTCTGTCAGTTTACGTACACAGGATGTTTTGTGGGCGGCACGGTGGACCAGTGGATAGCGCTGTCGCCTCAGAGCAAGAAGGTGCAGGGTTCGAATCTCGGCTCGGGTGCCTTTCTGTGTGGAGTTTGCATGTTCTCCCTGTGTCCACGTGGGTTTTCGCCGGGCACTCCGGTTTCCTTCCATAGTCCAAAAAACATGCCGCTGCATAGCTTAATTTGCTTGCAGACTAAATTGCCCGCAGTGCCCGGTAATGGACTGGCGTCCCATCGTGGGTATTTCCCTGCCTTGCACCCTGTGTCTACCAGGATAGGCTCCGACTCACCGCGACCCTGTACAGGGCTAAGCGGTTTCTGCAATGAGATGAGGATGTTTTGTAAAAACCCACGCAGACATTCGGGAGAACACGCCAACTCCACACATACAGGCAACTGAGCCAACGTGATAGTGCTAGTTAACGCCACCGTGCCACGCATACGAGGTCTCATAATTGTGATGATGATCTCTGGCTTGTTACAGACGTGATGTGGGTGAACTGGATGCTCGTGTGCTCGTGTGTCCTCACGGTGTTACTTGTGCTGCTCTATCGCGAGGGGTACAACCGCCTGCAACTCGACAGCATCTCGAGTTCGTGAGCAAGAGAAGTTACGCACACCGCCGCCACCGCCACCGCCACTCACGACTGTTTAAACCTGCAGCTCACTTGGGCAGATTCGGAGCAGTCGCTGACCGCGATTGACAGCAGAAACGGTTAACCGCGACATCGTCAAGTTTTAAAAAATGCGATTTTAAAATTCAACAATGCAGTTTTAGAAACTGGAGCAATCTGGTCACCGCTGATAACCCCAGTGGGCAACTGAGATGGCAAATTGCAATATGATTGTGGGTGAGTCACGTGAAGGTCACGTGACTCACCCAAGGTTCTGTGCCCTGCAGATCAATCATCAATTAAAAATCACGTTTTAAACAAATTGTTTTAATTAGCTAAGTTGCCATAACTAGTCACGGTGAAAGTGTTATCCGTGATGGTTTTTACCAGCGGTTTGCGCGGATATAGCCCGGATGTTGCCCTCGTGTATTCAGGGCGTTCAGCTGGCGCTCTCACTCAGGCAGTACCAAGGTCACCTTGCGCAGCGTTACGCGAGGAGGCGCACGCTCAAATCCACTCAACTTGCGCCGGATGGCAAGAACCGGTCACGGTGGCCTGTCTCTGAACGCGTCGTGCAGCGATGAACGCACAAACATTCGACTCGTGCAGCTCTCCGCTTATAGGGTGGCAGCGCCCACGGAAGCAGGGAAGTACGGCTGCTCTGATTGCAGCGTCCATTTTATCCGACTACCAAAACGCATGTGCAATAGTCGAAAGATTTATTATTGATAAAAGTTCGTTTGTAACGATTTCGGTTTTCACGGCTCGATGTGCGACGATTGCTTCGAAAAGCTACTCGTTCGCTTCCTCTCTCCGTGGCTGTCCTGAGAGAGCAGCTTTTCGAAGCAATCATCAAAAGTTCGTTTATAATCTGGGTAGGTTGAAGGATATCTTTTTAGGTCATGGGACGTTTCCACATTACCACCATTAGAACTCGTTCGATCACTCTACTGTTGTTGTTCGTTTATAATCTGGGTGGGTTGAAGGATATCTTTTTAGGTTATGGGACGTTTCCACATTCCCACCATTAGAACTCGTTCGATCACTCTACTGTTGTTGTTCGTTTACAATCTGGGTAGGTTGAAGGATATCTTTTTAGGTTATGGGACGTTTCCACATTCCCACCATTAGAACTCGTTTGATCACTCTACTGTTGTTGTTCGTTTATAATCTGGGTAGGTTGAAGGATATCTTTTTATTTCGTGGGACGTTTCCACATTCCCACCATTAGAACTCGTTTGATCACTCTACTCTTGTTGTTCGTTTATAATCTGGGTGGGTTGAAGGATATATTTTTATTTCGTGGGACGTTTCCACATTCCCACCATTTGGAACTCGTTTGATCACTCTGTTGTTGTTCGTTTATAATCTGGGTGGGTTGAAGGATATCTTTTTAGGCAGTGGGACGTTTCCACATTCCCACCATTAGAACTCGTTTGATCGCCGTACAGGTTGAAACCAAGCCGCCACGTCCTCCGTGCCAGCTTCGCACACTTGCGACGCAGCGTTGTGTTTTGGTGGCAGGGAGAGGGCAGCAATACAGACACGTGGCCGGTTCTTCTACCGAGTTTACACGTGCGTTTTAAATGTATACGCAACCTAAAGAGTTAGTGCTGTACCAGACAGGAAAATGGTTTACCAATAGTTTTTTTCTCGAACGCTGCTTTAAAACGTGTAAAATGTGTACATTTTTGGGTGAGAACCCAGTCTATTACGCATTGCACACACGTGTGCAGAACGTGCCACTTTATCTGGTTAAACCGTAAAAGAGTACTTGATTAACTGTACTGAAATTTATACTACTTATTGCTTCAAATACTGTGCAGTTACATTTTCTGCATGACAACTGATGCAAATAAAAATACGCTGCCGGTGTTGACGGTCGCTTTCCAAAGTTGTTCTCTTGCTCTTAGATGTGTGTTCTCTCCGATGTCTTACAGCTCACGTAGCGCATCACATTGTTGAGGCCGGCCTCTTAACGGTGGCAAGGAATTGGAGAGGCCGATATGATGGGGATGAAGTGGAGATGATGCGGGTGAGTGGCTCGGATGTTTTGACCTTTTAATAGCCAACGCAAGCGGAACGTGTAGAACAGCCATCAGGACGGGTTCCCAAACTCTTTCTGTAAATGCCGTCGCAATCAATGACACCCGTGACCCAGCTGCTAACATACTCTATGGTCACATTAGAAATCATCACACGCTGCAATAGGGTTCATCTTATGACGACTCCACAAGATAATTAGTACACATGTAATAAGTAGAACAGGTCTTTACCATTTCTGGCAATTATGCAGGTGTTAAGATCTTAAAACACCAAAATAGACACATTTCACAATGTGTCTAGTTTGCAAAAGCCACACATACTTGTGGCAAAATATGCAAAGAGGAAGCTTTGACAACATATGCATTGTTCTTGAAACTGATTGGCCTACACCAGACATGGCTTTCTATTGAGCCTGATTGTCAGTGTTAACCAGATGTTGCCAAAAGACAGTCAGCCAAGGACAATGCAATATCAATGCTTAGTAGCTCAGGTGGAGCTGTTTAAGCTATGGGTATAATTGCCAGAAATGGTAAAGACCTGTTCTACTTATTACATATGTACACTGGCAAAAAGTACCTGTAGCATAATTCGTACAGTTCATGCTTCCTGTGTGAGTAGGTGCGGGTACAAAGTTCTCTGACGCAGGGCATTCTTGCGGCCTTAACGTTTAGATTTGCGGCACAGAACACTGCGCCCTGTTGCTGAGTTATGAACACAGAGGGAGGCGACACGGCGTGGGGGCTGATTGCAAAACACGTTTAATCAGTAGTTTCTTAAGGCAGTAAGGTGGCCACACAATGTTAACTGCACAGCAGCGCAAAACAGAACTTCTAGAACTTTATAGTTCTTCAGTATATATATTTATATTTCAATTGGTCTCAGGGGAGGGAAAGAAAATTATATTTTCTATACAGTCTAGAACTTACGTTAAATAAAAATCGCATTGTTAATTTTGCCTCTGACCACAGGCTAAAGACAGACTCTGCCCAAACAGTACGAAGTGTGACTCCCTGTCACATTTTTTTGTTAAAGTTTTTCATCATCTTTTTTTTTTTAAACAAAATAAAAAAACCAACAAAATAGCTTTCGCAAAATACAGGCCGAGTACCACTTAAGGCGAAAACTAAACACGTACCGTCGTTTGTTGGCAAGAGGTCCCACGGTGAGAGAACGTGGTGTGGAGGACAAGGGAAGTTGTATGAGAGCCACTATGGGGGGGGGGGGCTGCATTCTGGATCTCGGCTTGACTCAAAGCGAGCCATGAGCGTAAGATGATTGGGCTCCCAGCTGCGTTCAGGGTTCCTGTGAGCCACGCAAAGCCTGAGCTGAGCCACATTACATCGGCTTAACCACAGCTGAGTCGTCATTAATAACACGGCCCGAGGAAGAGTCCCTGGCAGGAGCAAGCGGCGATCTTCAATGTCAACTTGCCATTGCCAATCCTGAAATCGGTAGGCTCGACAGGAATCCCCTGCTATAATATGAGGACTGCATTCCTGGGAAATTCTGCTTAAAGGAGAATAACTTTTTTTTTTAACTCTGGCTTCTTACAGACCTAATGTTATAAATGGGGGTTGTTTTCCGAACTGACGGGCAGTGGTGGAGTCATGCAGATGGTGGGGCTGCATCTCCTTGCCTCTTCATCTAATGAAGAAGCGGTGCCATCAGAGGCACTATTGTCACTTACCGTGCGTTTTGCACTCAGTTTTTCTAAGCCCTTTATACTTTTTAAAACGATCACCTGTCACATTTATATTGTATTTCTAGAGCCACAATACATGGTAAGCTGGCTATAAGTCACCACGTGATTTCCGAGTCTACGAGATGTCCCCCAAATTAACCAACAACGTCTGTGTGAAACAAAGCGCCGTGCAGCGAGTTACAGCGGGGGGGGAATCCTGCACCGGCTCGAACTCCAATCTCGGGCGAGGAATCGCCAAGCGGAGAACCGAGACGATGGCAGTGGACAAGACTGGGGTGGGG
>JAZEWT010000023.1:2774394-2794011 GCA_036362905.1 Mordacia mordax | reverse complement strand
CAAGCGCTGGATCCAGTGTATGGCTTGTAATGTCACGGTACAAGCGCTGGATCCAGTGTACAGCTTGTAACGTCACGGTACAAGCGCTGGATCCAGTGTATGGCTTGTAATGTCACGGTACAAGCGCTGGATCCAGTGTATGGCTTGTAATGTCACGATACAAGCGCTGGATCCAGTGTATGGCTTGTAATGTCACGGTACAAGCGCTGGATCCAGTGTATGGCTTGTAATGTCACGGTACAAGCCCTGGATCCAGTGTATGGCTTGTAACGTCACGATACAAGCCATGCATCCAGTGTACAGCTTGTAATGTCACGGTACAAGCCATGCATCCAGTGTACAGCTTGTAATGTCACGATACAAGCCATGCATCCAGTGTACAGCTTGTAACGTCACGATACAAGCCCTGGATCCAGTGTACAGCTTGTAATGTCACGATACAAGCGCTGGATCCAGTGTATGGCTTGTAATGTCACGGTACAAGCGCTGGATCCAGTGTATGGCTTGTAACGTCACGATACAAGCCATGCATCCAGTGTACAGCTTGTAATGTCACGATACAAGCCATGCATCCAGTGTATGGCTTGTAATGTCACGGTACAAGCGCTGGATCCAGTGTATGGCTTGTAATGTCACGATACAAGCCATGCATCCAGTGTATGGCTTGTAATGTCACGATACAAGCGCTGGATCCAGTGTACGGCTTGTAATGTCACGGTACAAGCGCTGGATCCAGTGTACAGCTTGTAATGTCACGATACAAGCCATGCATCCAGTGTACAGCTTGTAACGTCACGATACAAGCGCTGGATCCAGTGTACGGCTTGTAATGTCACGGTACAAGCGCTGGATCCAGTGTATGGCTTGTAATGTCACGGTACAAGCGCTGGATCCAGTGTACAGCTTGTAATGTCACGATACAAGCCATGGATCCAGTGTATGGCTTGTAATGTCACAGTACAAATCAGCAGTCCAGTGTGCTGGGAGCTAACGTTTTTAAATCCACACACGTACCACGCAACAGGTCCACTCGTGCAGTCCCTTAATGCGCTGCAGACGTCGCCTTTGACCGAATCTTAAAAAAATTATTTACAACAGCATTATACTGCACCGCCGAGTCTGCGACGATTTACTGAAATCTCCAGGAGGTAATGAATCGTTAGAGCTCCCGGTTGCGACCACAGCGGGTTGGAATCGCATCAGCTGCATGTGTCCTGGACTATAAATAATAAATGAAGTCTTTACCACCAACTGCGCAACAAAGATAAATCGTAGACTTCACGTTTGGGGGCGACTGCCCCGACTTTCCTTGTCCAGTATATACACCAATGTATGTTTTCACAACTCTACGTATGACAACAGCTCTTAAAAGCTGCTCTTTCTGGATAGCCATGATGACACGCTCACAATAGCTATCCTGACACAGCAGCTTTTAAGGGCAATTCTTATTGTATACCCATTACATAACCCTCGATATTGATTCATGTGACACACGCAGACACAATGATGACAAAAAAACTAAGAGACAATAACAACGGCACATTCGAGCTTCAAACAACTCGCACATTCCATTCCATTACACTTGCGCGGTTTTCAGCTGCTATGTTCATTACAGCCTTGATCAATGCCGTACGAGGCTCGTGTGCAAGTCGCTCAAGAAGCGAAGAGTTAATGATTACTGTTATTGTGCCGATGTAGGTTTGCACGGCTTGACGTGTGACAAGTTCCGTAGAGGAGGTCCTTTGAAGATTTCCGCGTCGAGTGTTCCTTTGCTCTTCTTTGTGAGCTCTCACCGCACACTCAACGTCAGAGGGCCCGACCGGGCACACTCCGTGGGGCGGAACGTTCGGCTAAGCCTCTCGGAACGCCCCATGACACCTCCAAACGCCGAAGAAGAGGGAAAGAATGCTCGACACGGCCTATACCTAAAGAACAGATATGGAGACCGAGTCTCATCTGAAATGATTATTATTATTATTTTTCTCCGGATAACCGGGAAAGGGGTTCAAGTGTCATCGGCAGGCAGGCAGCGCTAGCGTAAGTAGCCGTACCGTCAAGGATGGCCCACTGGCCATCGATCTCCGTGTGCTTGAGGTACGAGTCCTCGATGGTCGGGTCGTAGTCGGCGACGAAGATCTTCTGGAAGAACTGGATGGTGAGGGCGCTCTTGCCCACGCCGCCGTCGCCCACCACCACCAGCTTGTACGTGGGGAGGTTCTCGTTGGGCACCGAGCCCGCTGCCATTATTGCTGGCGGCCGCTGAACGCGCGCCTGCGGAGGAGCACGCAGGGAAGACGGAGGGACAGGGGTTCGAGGCAGCGCGCGGAGGTCACGGCGAGGGGGCTGCGGCAATCAGATCCCGAAATGAAAATCGGGTTTCAGTCGCCCGCGATTGAATTGGATTCTCAAGTGGAGCGGAGTTCGTGTTCTCAGGCCGGTTACCGCTAACAGCGAAAAATCCACGTCACGCATTCACACCTGCACGCCACTGAGAATTCAACACAATCCGGTTAACGACCACATCTCTGTATACGCGGCTGAATGTAAAAGCTCTGCCCCGCTCCTTCCCGTTTGGACTAAACGTCACGTGCAAGGCAGCGGTGCAGTACCCACGTCCACAGGTGCCTCTCCTACATGAAGGAAGGCTACACTTCCCCGTGAGATTAAATGGATGCTTCGTATCATAGCACGACACTGACAAAACAATGAGGATAAGGATGAGCATTGCTTTCACTCGATCCTACAATTACCGCAAACTCGACTCACGGAGCCTCCAAGATTCACTCCGACATTACGTGGCAGCACTTGCTCACTGCCCTTTGGGTGACACACCAATTGCCTGTCTTGAGGACGTGCCCTTTTCCATCGGCAGGACGTGCCCTTTTCCATCAGCAGGACGTGCCCTTTTCCATCAGGAACACGTGCCCTTTTCCATCAGCAGGACGTGCCCTTTTCCATCAGGAACACGTGCCCCCACCACATCACAACATCCCTTCCTAAAAACAGCTACTACACTTTCTTACCTTGGTCTATTATAAACTTCCAGGTGGCTCACCTTATCATTCGATCTCGTCGTAGCCTTTGTCTATTTGCCGCTAAGTCATGCGCTTTCGAGACGAGTCGTGGAGATTATCTGATCTGACTTCAGCACGCTGGTCTGTGCGGGTTGCTGAGAGTGGGGGTGCACAGAGCGCAACACAGTTTACTCCACCATCCACCACAGTGCCGCAGCCTCCAGACACCTCTCGTCTCGTCACTGTGTGTGTGCGCTTAGTGCTGGATATGTGACGATGCGTGTTCGCTAAGTCCACGTGGTTTGTTGTTAGGCTCAATACGCTGACACGCGATTAATGTGTAGACCTTTACAATGAAACATCTGGGCGATTTGCAAAAGCGCAGACACATACGTTGGTGGGAAAACAGGTAGTGCGATAAAATGCAGAGGAGACAAGCGATTAGGACAAGTAGAGGATGATAGGTTCTTTGAGAGAGACACAAACGCCACACTAGACAACGAGTCACAGATGGGGGCGATGCTGGGTGAGCCACGACTGCAGAGTCATCCGTTTGTAGCGCTCCTCGCTTGCCATTATATCCAACATTTGACGACACGTTTGTGAGTGTCTTGCTGCAGGCACGTGGAGCGAAGCGTCACACATGGAGATGTTATGGCACACAGCAAATTGCCCGATTTGAACAGAACCATATATAAACGCATCCAAATTCCAGATCACTACTCAGTTAACTGTAATTATTGATATATTAAAATGTTAACCCAAGATGGGACCTATATACGTTGCCTAATTCGACAAAATCGTTAAATGTATTAATGGTATAATGCGTCTCACGTAAATAACATTATCACAACGCGTGTTTTGCTTTACAAAAAAGTCCCCTCTACATAATAACTCGCTATCAGCGCACAAAACACGCATTTAAATTTGCAAATATAATCAACGTAGAGCAAATTTCTCATTATTTTACATACAGATATTTAATATAATTGACTCTTTGATCAAGTTATAGCCAAGTCGTGTATATATTAATGACGATTATGGGAGCACACGTAGCCCTAACGTAGAGGATCGATGATGTTCGTGAGAGGACACGCTTTGTAAGAGATGACATTCCCTTGTGTTATGCTTACGATGGCTGAAGAGCATTGATAATTCTCCACTGTCTGAACAGCTTCATAATCAGAGATATTGGCTGTAACGAATCGGTTTTCAGTGGCTAGAGAGATGATGTTGAGTATTAACTAGAATAGAAATTTAAATAGTGATGTACTGATGTAGGTTTTCACGGCTTGATGCAGGATTGCTTTCCAGAGCTGGTCTTTCAGGAGAGCCGTGTCGAGCGCTCTTCCACGACAAGGCTATCCAGAAAGAACAGCTCTGGAAATCAATAATCTGGGAAGACATTGCTCCACTTTACACAAACTGTGCTGAACTCCGCGAGACGGCCGAAAGCTATCCAGGCAGACACAGGGCGCAAGGCAGGGCTATACCGAGGATTGGACGCCGGTCCATAGCAGGGCACAGGGGATATTTAGTCAGCAGGCCAATTAACCCAGGCAGCGTCTCTTTGGACAGTAGTAAGAAACCGGAATACCCGCGGAAAACTCACGCGAACCGAGGGAGAGAACGAGCAAACTCCACACAGTGCAGACGTACAGCTGTACGGGGCAGTACAACAAAATACAGTCCAGTATTTCTATGCTCCCCAGCTGAACCAACACGTACAATGACCAACGTGGTGAAGTATGGCCAAACACTCGACTACCCGCAGGGAGGCCTTCATCCAGCAGAGAACTGATAAAGCCACTGCTATACGTACACATACATTACACGAAGTCTGTCACTCAGTTTATATTCAATATAGAAGGAGTCGTTGTGCTAACGGTTGTCCAGCAGGGAGGAGTAAGCAAGTTACATGTCGGGGCACCGATGGTAATTTAGGTCTGGACAATTTTAAGCACATCATGGTCTTCAATTGACTAATTAATTAAGAGACATATGTGAGTCCATCTATAAATGATAGTAACTTCGACAGACACTACGTATTCAAGTAGAAATAAAACGGGTAATTGTACAGTTATAATTAACACCCCTCTTGTCTGCAGGATTCACCTAATGCAATTATTATTACCTAAACTGTACCAACAAGTGTGTGACTTAACGTGGCGTAGCGCGTATAGCACAGGCACATAGTTCAACACAGAGGCCACCACCACAACAACAACAACAACAACACCACCACCACCACCACCCTTCACCACTGACAATAAATATTAATTCAACAGCGTCTCTGTCGTCGTCAAACTATCTTAGCACTGGGGCGGTACCGTGGACCGCCACCTCTCTCGGCCTATACATCCCCGCCGCGCATCCCTCACCTCTTCCGGTAGTGACTTCTAGGCGAGGCAGGCGAAGACGGTGACGTCTCGAGATGTCGGTGAAGACCTACAACCGAGTCTTAACCCCGAAGTTCAGCCTTAATCCTACCGCCAAGTCCGGCCCCTTAGCGTTACTGAACGTCTTCTAAGGAGACGACCACACGACCATAACAAACATGTCCATTAGGGTTCCTAAGCGCGAGTTATGACAGAGCGACTCGACACCCCTTAAATAGGTGAGCCGGTGCGGCTAAAAATAATCTTAACCCTAGGGGGAGAGTGTCGCTCAAGCATACCTTACGTCAACAAACTGTGACGTTGGAACAAAAACTATTATGAAAACGATTTTATTAAAGAGAAGAATAATTTGGCCATGTGTTCATTTGGAACGTGTCCCGAGTATGAGCTTGCAATCGTTGCTTTCCAAGTTCACACTCGTCCCCCCGCGTATCCCAGGAATGGTTTGCTCCACAGGGCCACATGCGCTGGGTCGAGGGAATGACATTGACGCGTCTCGAAACGGGTTATTGCTGACATGACGTCACGGTACCCCCACCTATGACGTCATTGTACGGCTGCTCAATCTCACCAAATTGCGAGAGATCATCAGCAGTCGGGTTCTGCTTCCTGTGTGGGAGTTTGCGAGCTTCTCTCCCCGTGTCCGCGTGGGTTTTCTCCGGGCACTCCTGTTTCCTCCCACAGTCCAAAAAACATGCTGCTACACAGGTTAATTGGCTCACAGACTAAATTACACCGCAGTGCCCGGTGATGGACTGGCGTCCCATCGTGGGTATATCCCCTGCCTTGCGCCCTGTGTCTGCCGGGATAGGCTCCGGCTCACCGCGACCCTGTACAGGACTAAGCGGTTCTGACAATGAGATGAGATGAGATAAGCAGTCAATGAAGGCAGTCTGAAATGGCTGGAAGGAACTGTGGAGCTTTGCAGCTCTTTTTAACAGTTGTCCAGTGGGGAGGGGTAAACAGACACAGTGCGCAAGGCAGGGCTATGCCCAGAATGTGACGCCAGTCCATCGCAGAGGGGAGGAGGGGGGCATTTACTCAGAAGGCCATATAACCTAGGCTGCAGCAGCGTGGCTTTGTACAGTGGGAGGAAACCGGAGTACTCGGCGAAAACCCTCACCGACAGAACACTCAGACTGCACAGAGACAGGACATTATCCTGGGAGAATGAAGGAATGACTGGAGGAATGATGAGTGAATGGGCAGAGTAGAGAATTGATCAGTTTCATGATAATCATTTCATGATGGTCAGTGTGTCCATGCGTTAAGCAATTCGTATCTGCAGCTGTGCGTCCACGTTAGGCCTCCCATACATTAATAGGCTCGATTAATGCTCCTTTCATTTGTCAGGAAAGCCTCCTTGAGTCTCATCGCTTTCCAACCAAAATCACTTTTCAGCTAAGCCTGATTGATGATGCCTCCAAACTGAGGCGAAACGCCGCGAAGGAGGCGCAACGCTCGACACGGCTATCCCGAAAGAGGAGCTCTGAAGCGCAATTCTCAGTCAAAACGCCCAAAGGCCCGCGCGCTAAATGTAACGTGCGCTCGATAAATGCAATTATAATTATTATTTAATCTGCTGGATGACGCGTTCAGCCACCCTCGCCACCACACTGAACATGCAGTGTTGGGCGAATTGTGGCTAAAAGTGACGGGTTTGCTGCGTTCAACGAATAACACCGGCGAAATAATGAGCTCCATGAAGGTGGAGAGACGCACAGGGCACTGTTCGCGTGGCACAGTCTGTTAACCATCGATCGCGCTTGCTCCAGAGGGCGCACTGCACTCACAAAACATCACGGGACTCGTGACTTGGGTCGAGATTCTCGGCTGCGCTCGTGGGTGGTTCTCAACCTGCATGGTTTGGTGTCCCCACCGCCCACCCTCACCAAATCAAGACCGCTGACCCTGCGCTCGATGTCCCATGCTGACCCCACCAGTGGCACTGACCAACCTCTGCAGAAGGACATGCGTTGCTCAAGCGTCATGTGGAACTGTGCTGGACGTTCTTCCGATCGTGCTCCCTCCCACGGCGATCATCTCGTCGAGCTGCGGTTGCCCGGACATCTCGTGGGGGTTTAACAGAATGGCAGGGATTAGTGTTCGTGTCTTGGGAACATTTTCCGCACTGTGACCGACTTGCTCCAGGAAAGCGTGCAGATTTCCCACTCATCAAACAACGTGGCGTGGTAAGGTAAGCGGCCTACGTGCGGTCAGAGGCCTTTTTGTCCTGGTCTCATCTCAGTCCTCTACAGGGTCGCGGTGAGCCGGAGTCTATCTCGGCAGACACAGGGCACAAGGCAGGGGGATATACCCACGATAGGACGCCAGTCCATCGCCGGGCACTGCGGGCGATTTTAGTCTGTGAGCCAATTAACCTATGCAGCAGCATATTTTTTGGACTGTTGGAGGAAACCGGAGCGCTCGGCGAAAACCCACGCAGACACGGGGAGAGAACTCGCAAACTCCACACAGAAAGGCGACCGAGCCGAGACTCGAACCCGGAACCTTCTTGCTGTGAAGAGGCGACAGCGCTACCCGCTGGGTCACCGTGCCGCCCGCCTTTTTGTCCTGGTGCAGACAGTAATGTCATCGGCAAGGCTCAGGTTGCTCAACGACCACACGTGCAGTTCTGTTGGGCCGGTGGTCTGGGCACGGCTGCGTTCGCACATGCGATGATGCGCCCCCCGTGTGGCGTTCTGCGTGTATGCACGTGGTGCATCTGCCAGTCATCTCGGACAGTCTGCCCGAGGCACCCGGGCGGTATCCCATGACCTCCCCCCATGAGCGAGCCTTCGACGTTTCACGTGACCTCAAGGTGCACCTGGCCCGGACAAACGCCCCCTTGGTGACGCTCAGACCAAGTAGTTGTTGTTGTTGTTGCTAAAATAAGGCACAACAGCGCGCACGCGCAAAGATAAACTCACACAGGCGGCGGGCGGGGGGGTCGATGGTACGACTGGACAGCCACAGCGATCTGCGGCGAACTTTTAATCACGTAATTGGACCTCTGCACTCCCCAAGTCACATCGATTAATCACGCGGACAGCGACAAACTGCACATCGTTATCGTTATTGTTGCCACCACCATCATCACCACCGTTACCAATTACAGTAATAATATTACAATATTACTTTGTTTAAATATGTACAGCGAGTCACAGCACACAAACACAGTGCCCGGGTTATAGACATCTGTAAACTATTCCTGTCGGCGCGCGGACGAAGGGTTGGAACCAGGGCTTTAATTTCAGTCGGAGCTGCCCGGGGCTTAGCTCTGGAAAACGTTTTCCCCCGATTCCCCACTTGCCACTCTCCCCCGTTGTCATAGAGGGGGACGGGGGAGAGGGGTCTGGACACCGATTGAGATTGAATTTCGTAAAAATTCTGGGACGGTCAAGCGACACTCTACTGTAGCTGCTGTGCGTGGGTTCGAACAAAATTCTATGGAAGAAACAAAGGAATGTGCTTTGTGAAGCTGTGAAAGTCACACCGAGTCTCAATAATCTTCACAGGGATTCCAGGAAGGTCCCCGTTCATTGGAATGCTTGGCAAATCATTGTTCAGATGAAAAGTGCTTTATACTGAAGTAGGTTTCCACGGCTCGATGCGTGACGATTGCTCTCAAATGCGTTGTTTCGGGATCGCGGTATCGAACGATCCTCCTCTCTCCTTCGCGATATTTCGCCTCCCACACTGGAGGTGAAACGTTTCGCCAAACGAATAAACGTCACGATGGAGGGGGAGCGCTCGATACGGCTCTCCCGAAAGAACAGCTTTTAGTAATCAGAGAGTTCTATTTGCTTCATGTGGGAGGAAAACTGGAGTACCCCGAGAAATCCCACCAAACTCAAGAGAGACAACACTGAAAAGTCCGCACAATTGAGTTCCTGCACCCACCGACTGTACGGTTATCACATGGCCACCTCCACAACGTTAACATCACCACGATGATCTCCACGTGGGCCCCCCAAATAACCGCGCATCACCACGTGCAAAGCAACGACCCCTCGCAGAGCCTCGTAACCATCCGTGATAAATCCATTACCGGAGACCTCATCAACAAGACGTCTCAATCCCTCGCGGTCCTGCGATGCAAAAATCCATCCATCACCCGCACACGCGCCGATTTCAACGTTCCATCTTCCTCTCGCGGGATGGATGACTCAATCAAGGTGCTTTCCGTCCTTTGCCGCCAATCCATCTTGAGTCTTGATCACCAGCCATCATTCCATTCAGATTTGAGATGTCCTGCCCAAGCCGATTTACTCTGCTAATGATTCAACATTTTACACATCTCTGGACGATCCACTATTCTAACCAGCGTTAAAACAACATTAAACCATTCTTGGACTGTAGCTGTTATCTTTAGAAGGAGGCACATTGCGCGCTCGCTCTCTCTGTGCAAGACATTGCATGGAGTGATTTGTGACTTTTTGCACACAGGTGATCATAGGTTGGCACGCGACAGCGGTTGCTGCGGTCACCGTTATCAAACAGATATCCCGAGTGTGCGCATCAATTCCATCCGTGCGTTACTGCACCATCTAAAGATTCTCACATTTCCACAACGCGACGGGGCACAGACTTTGATCAACGTCATTTCCCTTAAACGCCTCCACTGCCCCCGCATCAGCCACATGAAATTCACATGAAAGCATCGAAGATGCTGACGGAACTTACGTCGCCGCCCTGTAAACCGTCGTTATCAAAGGTAAAAGCACACACGCACGCATGTCGGTGAGATTAACCCCCGTTAAATTTGGCACGTGGAATTTGTGGTTCTTTTGAAATGATTTTTGACAAATCGCATTTGTCAGTTGGGTTACACAGTTGTGGTCTATCTCGACCCCGTTGCGAGTCGGTTGGATGGCACGAGGCAGGACGGTGTTGCCGAGTCTCAAGACTCAATTTCCCATGAGGATCCCCGATGATTGGCAGGTTGTTAAATCCCTTTCTGCATCTTGTCGCTTTTTATTTCGCATGGGAAGAAACGACCAATCGCAAAACGCCCACAGGGGCGAGATCGGAACCGACCAACTCTGCCGCGTGGATGGTAACAGAACAGGTAAACCTACTTCCTGTACTGCCTACTACAAGCGACACTGCGCCGTTTGGCGGGCGGGCGGGCGGGCGGGCGGGGCGGTCACGCACACAATGTCAACGTCTCCTTCCAAGGACAGCGCGGTGACCTTGGCTGCCAGCACGTAGGTTGTCGCGGTTGTGCTCCACATCGCTCCCGACGGGTTCGCCGGTGGCTCGGCGCGCCCGTTCGTCGGACGCGATGTCCGACGTTTCGCGCCACGCGCCCCCCGCCCTCCCCGAGGAAACCGAACGGCGGAGCGGACTCGATCCCGTTCGTGGAAGGAAACGGTCGTGCCGAGCAACGCGCGGAACAACGCGCGGAACAACGCGCACACCCGCCCGACAGGCTATATCAATTCTTCCTTCGCTCTAATTGCACGCTGTGCGGTTCGCTGTCAGTCAGGCGCACGCCACGCTCACAGCTGCGAGAGAGGAAAAAAATATCACATTAACGTTGAACCAATTACAACCCAGTAACGGTAATGCCCCAAGCGAGAATTAATCGCGACAAACACAGCAACGAAAAGCTTTGTGCCAATCTCTCAACTCGCACTCTCGCCGCACTCCCTCCCTGCCTGTGGAAATGGTCAGTCGGGGATTCAGGTATAAAAATAATTAAATACGTCGATAAGTAGATAAATAGATAATTAAATGAATCGCGTGAAAAATAAAAACAATCGCTTCGCTTTAGCGAGGTCGCGCAGTCAGAGGCCCCCGCCGCATGCCCACCCAAGGCCACCCACGTTTCCCGGAGGCTTGGAAGAAAATGCGACTTTTGGGGCCCAACTAATTCCACCATCCACACATCCATTGCGGGGACCTCTTTTGTGCGAGGCCCGGGGTCAATTTCCCCTGTTGCCTCTCAGTCTCCGGGGCAGCCCTGCTGCCACCGAGCGCACGGTGCCTTGCTGGATAAGGGATGAGAGATTCACGTTTGAAATGTCACGATACCTGATTTTCTCATTTTCACAGGATGAATTCGGGCGTTTTTAATTTATTTATTTGGAGTTTGCGATCGCTCACGTTGTGTGCGAACTCCGGAGCGTTCTTCCCCGCTTTAGAAAAAGTACCGCCGCGCAATGCCGCGTGACACCAGCTCTCGCCGGCCAGAGCGCGGAAGTGACGCGAGCGTGCGATGGGTTTATTTGGCGACGCGGCCGCTCCACTTCGCGCCGTGCTCAAGCAAGCGAAATCAACAACGGAGGAAAAGCTCGCGTTGATCCCGACATCGTTTCCCGTCGCAGCGTTCTCTCGGATCAATCCGAAACAAATGCGTTCTACCCGACCAACAGCGGCTCCAAGGTTCCAGTTCTCGGATTTTGTTTCCCACTCAAATCCAAAAACGCGGGCGCACATCCGTATTCCTGTGCGTAACGCTCGCTGATAATGCTGTTCAAGATGCTTCGCGTGTTCATGGGAGCCTATCAGGAGGGTCCTGCCACAGTAACATGGTTGACCAATCCTCCTTTAAAAAAAATATATATTTTTTACGTGGGAGGAAACCGGAGAACTCGCAGAATACCCATGCGTACGAGGGATTAAGACTCAAACGAAGAGACCACAATTCGAATACTCGCTTCAGCGTCTCTTGTTCAACAGCATCAGATACAAAACGCATCCTTGTACTTAGGAAACACCTACTATGTTTTAAACATGATACTGTTTTTGATATTATGTTAATCGCCGTTGTTGACTCAGGAAAGCCTCTCTGAGTCACAAGAATCTCACCTCTCTCTCCCTCTCAGCAGCGATCTGCCACTTTTGTGCAGAAAGCGGGCGATGCGGCTGCCGCGCGTAATCCAAATTGAAAACATTTGCAGGCGATTAGTCATCATTAGGATGTTGTGTATACTTCTCTTTAGTTGCGGAAGGAAAACATACAATTCGGGCGAAGCCCATACAGAACAGGAGGAGAACACACGCGCGCCACACACGCGAGTGAGGCGCGCGTGTCCCCACTGCCACTGTCTGAATGTCGCATTGTGTGCGTCCTGTCATCCACTGCTAACTCTCCGGGTTAGACCGCGTGTTGGGATCGTGTCACAGCAGAACCAGTTATATCGACATCCGTGTCGTCTCATCTCACCTCATTGTCAGAAACCGCTTAGTCCTGTACAGGGTCGCGGTGAGCCGGAGCCTATCCCGGCAGACACAGGGCGCAAGGCAGGGATATGCCCACGATGGGACNTGGGGGAGGGAGGGACGAGAGGGGGGTGGGGGGGTATTGTGGGGGAGGGACGAGAGGGGGGGGTCCACGCTCATATGAACCACTCCTTCTTGCTCTCCTCAATGGGCTCTGAGAATGCTGGGTCGTGGTCCATGATGGCCGAGTCCACGTGGTCGGCCGTGTCCGAACCCTTCACCTCGTGCGTGTGGTACGTGCCCTTGTGCCGCAGTAGGTACCGCGCCAGCAGCACCAGCAGCACCAGCAGCACGAAGCACACCACCGCGATCACTCCTGCGCGCCGCGCGAGAGACCCGGCAGTTGTCGGCAGCAGCGGCGCCAGCGACGCGTGTGGCCGCAGCACCAGCAGCCGGCAGGGGCACCGGCAAGTAGCGCAAGGGCGAGCAGCACAAACCACAGCGCTTCGCTGGTTCCAGCGAGCGCAAGTGTGATTGGCAAGCACGGGACCGGTGATGGATGGAGTCCAGAGCGAGCAGGAACCATCAAGAACGAGCACGGCGGAATCGCACCGGCCCGCTGGAACTAGCAGCAAGGACACGCGCGAACTAGCCGCGCCGCTAACCGCAACGTCGGTAACAGCCACCGCTATCTAGCAGCACAATTAATTAACGCAAATTACAATGACGATAACGAGCCTTTCACTTCTCACGGAATATGTTCCGCGCCGCAAGCAAGCGGTGCAGCTTGGCACGTGGCCCGCAGCAGTCGCAGCCACAGCGAGACGTAGACACGACGTGGTGTGCCGTGTGAGGATTTCGTTTTGTTTTTGTACGAGATCGCCGAGACGGCTCTCATCTCATCTCATTATCTGAAACCGCTTAATCCTATATAGGGTCACGGTGAGCCGGAGCCTATCCCGGAAACACAGGGCGTAAGGCAGGAATACACCCGACGACAGGACGCCGGTCCATCGCCGGGCATTGCGGGACAATTTTAGTCTGCGAGCCAATCAACCTATCCAGGAGCATGCTTTTGGACTGTGGGAGGAAACCGGAGTACCCGGCGAAAACCCACGCGGACACGGGGAGAGAACCCGCAATCTCCGCACAGAAAGCAGCACCCGAGCCGAGATTCGAACCCGGGCCCTTCTTGCTGTGAGGAGGAGGCGACAGCGCTACCCACTGGGCCACCACCGTGCCGCTCGAGTCATTATTTATTTCTCAGTAACGCGCAAGGTCAAGGTTAAGGAACGCGAGCGGAAGCTCTGCAGCTCCCAGAGGGCTCGGGGAAACGTGTGAATTGTTGACAGCGCTCTCGCTGACAATCGTCCGCTGCCACGCAGCCTTGCTGACGCCGCGTGCTTCATTAAGACTGCGCGGGGAAAAAAAACACGAACGGCTCGTGAATTTCCACGCGAGCTCCAGGTTTAATGAAGTTGTGCTCTCGCTGCCACTCCCGCACACAAAACTACAGAGCTGGCGCGGTGCCATGTTCGGTACAAAGAGAAAGATCCCCCGTGTAGCCTCTGATCGACTGCTGGGGCAAGCGCTCTGCGGGCGGGGGGGGAATGGTTGCACGGCGCACGCCAGCACCCACTCATGGGTGACTCACGTTTACACGCCGCTACGCCTAGTCATTTAAGGCCGAGTCGACCCAAGGGAGGCCAACGACTGGTTCGGATATTTTTCAGCGACGTTGGCCACGAGCGAGATTCGAACTCGGTTCGCCGGGTTCGTAGCGCAACACGCGTGACCACACCAGACTCCCTGAGAGCCGCTCTTTCAGGATGGCCGTGTCGGTGATGAGCGGAGAGCGATCATTAAAACATGTGTGCTTATCCTCGTCTACTCCTACGCTCCTGTGAGTACACATCCCATTTCTTCAGTGAAATCCCATATGAATCCCGATTTCCCAATGGTACCCCGCGGGCATTCCATTTGCACTCATGTGAGCCCACGGTCTGTGCCACGTTCCCCGTGCCAGCCTGTGGGCGGGTGTTCGGTGGTATTCAATGTACATCGCAGGCACGCTCCACTCGAGCCCGTGCCACCTTCTCCTCTGCGTGCCTCGGTGATTCTCTCGGCTGCGTCTCGCCAACTCGCCCTCTCATTACAGAACGGGCCCCCACACACCCCCCCCACCCCCGCGGGAGGTAGGTGGAGGCTTAGGAGGCCCCCCCCCCTTCCCCCCCACCCCGTCTCTCCGCGGAGAGCGTGCGCGCCGACGCGAGTGCGGTTCATTTGCGTCTCCCCCGGGGAAGGGGGAGGAGAGCGAAACGAGGGAGAGAGAGGCGCGGGAGGACGAGGTGGACGAGGAGGTGGCGGACGAGAGCGAGAGTAGGAGCGTGGGGGGATGGAGGGGGGGGCGGGTGGCTGCGTGTGTGTGCGCGCGTTTAATTTACACGTTACCTGTTTCGTTTGGGTTGACTGGGTGCCTCTGTGTGTGTGTGTGGTGGTGGGGAACGGTGGCCTGCTATGTGGATATTATAATAATAATGTTTGCGTTTATAAAGCGCCTTTCACCCGAGGGTAGATGAGTAAGACTTGCTCTCAAGGGCTGTTCTTTCAGGATAGCCGTGTCGAGCGTTACTCGTGCCTCTTCCGTTTATCGCGGACGAGAGAGGAGGCACGCTCGACACGGCTCTCCCGGAATAACAGCTCTTGAGACCAACATCGTCATCATCACCACTCTGTTCACTGACTGCGTTGTGCGGGTACCAGCGGTGTCAAGATCGGCCCCTGCGGAGGAGGAGGAGGAGGATCGTGATGGACGCTGCGGGGCAGTTGGAGGCAGTCGCACTGCGACAACAACGGAGTGCAGAGGAGCGACGCTCACAACAAAGAGCGGAGCGCCGGGCGGCTAAAACACAGCAAGTTCCCAGAGTCGGGAGCTCAGGCGCTGCATCTGCCAGTCATCTCAATCAGGCAGCCCACAGCACCCGGAACTGTCCCGTGACCCCCATGCAGGCGAGAGCCTGCGACACTTCACGTGACCTCAAGGTGCACCTGGCCTGGCACAAGCGCCCAGGTAGCTCAGCGGGAAGTGGCGGTTGTTGTGCAGTAACTCACCCCCGATAATCGCCGAGCTGGCGTTGCTCCCCTTAGACACTCGCTCGCCCTCCTCCACTCCATCAATCCCATCTGCAAGCAGACGCAGCACGCGGTAAGCACTGTTAGCGAGCGCCTATTAGTAACAAGCGTCCCGCATCCAGGCGATCGCCAAGGCAACCCCGGTCGACCTCACGTCGGGCCTCGCGTCGAAGGCCTCCCCGGAGAACGGGAGCTGCGACGGCGTCGCTAGCGCGGAGCTCGCCGGGTTGGTGGTGGGAGGTGCGAACGCCCGTCTCGCCGTGCGCCACAACCCCAACCCCCGGCCCCCGCGCGCGCGCGCCACGCGGCGACCCACCGAGGCTGTGCGCCCACGGCTGCGTGCTGCTGGATGCCGGCGGCAGGGTGAGCGGGACGGCGCCGCAGCCGGACTGCAGGAGGCGCCCGCTCACCGACACCCAGGGCGGCGGGCTGGCGCGCAGCGCCGCCTTCAGCGGCGCCGCGCCGTTGAACTCGACGCGCGAGAGGCAGCCGCAGAAGCCCGGCGAGTTCGCGAGCGCCACCTCCGTGTCGACCGCGCCGCCGGTGTCTGGCGCGAGGACAGACGCACGGACGCACGGACGCAGACGCACGGACACAGACGCACGCACACAGACACGCACACGCGGTCGAGTGAACGCATGGGGAGACTGGCGAGGAGCGACCGGGTTTGATTGCGCGCTCGGAGTCCTTCTGCGTGGACAAATGGATAGCTAATGATGTCGGTTTTCACGGCTCGATGCATGATGATTGCTTCGAAAAGCTGCTCTCTCGGGACAGCTGCGCCTGAGGATGCTTCGAACGTGGGAGGCGAAACGTCGCGAGGAGAGGAGAGGGAGCGATCGACGCGGCTGTCTCGAGAGAGCAGCTTTTGGAAGCAATCAAGTGGATAGCTGTTTATTATTTACAGTAGAAAATACCCAGTGAGCTTGCAAGCTCTGGGTGCGGGGTTCCTGCGGCACCACAAACGTCTGAACTGATTTATAGTTTGCAGGTTCTCCCCGTCTCCGCGTGGGTTTTCGCTGGGTACTCCCGTTTCCTCCCACAGTCCAAGGACACCCATCTCATCTCATCTCATTATCTGAATCCGCTTAATCCTATATAGGGTCACGGTGAGCCGGAGCCTATCCCGGAAACACAGGGCGTAAGGCAGGAATACACCCGACGACGGGACGCCAGTCCACCGCCGGGCATTGCGGGACAATTTTAGTCTGCGAGCCAATCAACCTATCCAGGAGCATGCTTTTGGACTGTGGGAGGAAACCGGAGTACCCGGCGAAAACCCACGCGGACACGGGGAGAGCATGCAAACTCCACACAGAAAGGCACCCGAGCCGAGAGATTCGAACCCGGGACCTTCTTGCTGTGAGGCGTCAGCGCTAACCACTGGGCCACCGCGCCGCCCCCAAGGACACCCTCCCTAGGTTAATTATCCTACTGACTAAATTGCTTCCAGTGCTCTGGGATATTGTCACACGCTTACAGCTCCCTGCTGGACAACTGTTTAATAACGCTATAAAGCTCAACGATTCATTCTGCTTTTCATAATAAACATCTTCCAGAATGCATCATTATTTTAATCGTTATTTATCAGACGCCCTTATGCAGGGTGACTCACATCGTTATCGAGGTGTAGTGAGGAAACCACAGAACGGCGAGGGGAAGGCAGCCAACACTTTCCAGACATTGCGTTACAGTGTGATGTTTTGGGTCAATTAATTAATGAGTCTCTTTTTTTTTTAATATTTCGATGCGGAAGGAAACTGCAGAACCCACAGGAAACCCACGCAGAACAGCGGGGGAGAGCACGCACAAACTCCACACAGAGAGGGGCCCTAGGTGGGAATCGAACTGCCTCGGGGAGGACTTTGTGGGACGCGCCGATGTTATCGCCGCGCCACCATGAAGTGCACACAGATGGACGGATAGATCGGGAGAAAGGAGGAGCGACGGGCTCACGGACGATCAGGTGGATGAATGGATGACGGGGGGAGACCGCGGTCGGGTGGATGGAGCGGTAGCGGAGCGCGCAAACCGCTCTGCCACCGCTCCTCAATCTCTCACACGCGCCGAGACACTGCACCACTCGCCCGAGCGCTTTACAAATGTTTGCAGAAGCAACGCGTGGATTAACGTAGCTGCACTATCAGTCGACTATTATTGTCGCCCCCTCGGTACACAGCTATCGGTGGGAATTAGCATAACAAGTGGAAACCTGGTCTGGATTGCCTGTAGGTCTCCTTATTTATAGTTATTGTCATACATAATTGGGCGGCACGATGGCTCAGTGGGTAGCGCTGTCGTCTCAGAGCAAGAAGGCCCGGGGTTCGAATCTCGGCTCGGGTGCTTTTCTGTGTGGAGTTTGCGAGTTCTCTCCCCGTGTCCGCGTGGGTTTTCGCCGGGCACTCCTTTTTCCTCTCACAGTCCAAAAACATGCTGCTGCGTAGGTTAATTGGCTTGCAGACTAAATTGCCTTCAGTGCCCGGTGATGGACTGGCGTCCCGTCGTGGGTATATCCCTGCCTTCCGCCCTGTGTCTGCCGGGATAGGCTCCAGCTCACCGCGACCGTGTACTGGTCTAAGCGGTTTCTGACAATGAGATGAGATTAGATGTAAACAATTGATCTACTCTGATGTTGACATGCCATTCTCTCCACATCTCCATGCAGCGCTTTGTGACCCTCTGGTGAAAAGCGATCTGGGAATCCAAATTATATTATTATTACTCAGCATACAATTTCTCGTCATCTGCTGGAGTCACCGGTAGGTAGCTGGGGCTAAGCCAAGCTGTCAACAGCAGTCGCCCAAACAACCGGATATACGGGGCGTCTTGTCTTTGTATCCAAACCGTGCCGGAAAGACAACACTTTGTACGTGTGTAACGGACAACGCATTGTGACAGCAGCGAAGCTCAGCGATGAGTTGGGGGGAGGGCGGAACAAAGAAAAGCAATCATCACTCGCGACCCGAAGCATCGTGCGCCTGGGAAAAGTAACCATGCCGGGTACTTTTCCGTGCCAGGTGTTCAGGCCGATGTTCGCGAAACTCATGTCATCTCATTGTCAGAAACCGTTCAGTCCTGTACAGGATCGCGGTGACCCGGAGCCTATCCCGGCAGACACAAGGCGCAAAGCAGGGATATACCCACGATTTGACGCCAGTCCATCACCGAGCACTGCGGGCAATTTAGTCTGCGAGCCAATAAACCTATACAGCAGCATGTTTTTTTGGACTGTGGGAGGAAACCGGAGTGCCCGGCGAAAACTCACGCGAACACGGGGAGAGAACTCGCAAACTCCACACAGAAAACAGCACCCGAGCCGAGATTCGAACCCCGGACCTTCTTGCTGCGAGGAGGAGGCGACAGCGCCATCCACTGTGCCACCACCGTGCCGCCCACTCGCTCGCGTGACTCCCCTCTCGAAAAACCCAGAATCGAGCGGCAATTTTTTCCTTTCTTCCGGCAAAATAGAAATAATAATGAATCCGCGAGCTTTTCAAATCGGCCGTCGCTCATAACGGATGCTCGCAAAGCACGGCGGCGAGACGGAGGGCTCAGACAGCCAGGGGTGGTGAGCACGAGAGAGTGTTGTTGTCACATTCTCTCGCTCTGCTCCAAATCTCTCTCCCATTCACACCTGCTGCTCAACACCGCTGTCTCCCGCTCACCCCCCCCCCGTCCTCCACTCCTCCGCACATGCCCCTTGCACACCCCTTTCCGTCCCACACCGAGCCATGTTCGAGTCTAAATGAGGTCGCTAAGAGTCTATAACCTAACAGCCCCTTTGAGACCAATTTGTGATCTTGTTGGTGAGAGGAGAGCCTGCCGATGAGATCTCAGTGTGGCATGGCCAGATGGAGGGGAGCGGTGGGGAGGGCATTGGTGGGGAAGGGAGCGGTGGGGGG